>PVJN01003378.1:0-102329 GCA_004026805.1 Lasiurus borealis
TATTTTAAGTAAAAATCTTAGCTTTTAAAATAAATTTAATGAATTTTATAATTTTCATTGAATGCTGCCAAAAATAATTCAAAATAAGCAGAAAATACACTTGCATAGTAGTAAAAATGCCTTATAACTGCATATAGAAACATGACTTATGTCCCAAATTTGAACAATATCTTTAAACAAGGAGTCCTAGTTTAACACATATTATAGTAATTTAATTATTTGCTAAAACGTTAAAAGCTGAAAAATATAGCTGTGGTCTTCCATTATGTACAATATTACTTTAAACTCATGTTTCTTCATATATAATAGAATGAGAATTGATATTCAAAATGATAGCTCTAAGAAACTTGAAAATCATAAAAGATCATTTGAATCATCTTATTGCACTTTATTTTTATTACCTTTGTAAATTTTATTTTATTCTCCTCATTTGAAAGTTAGCCATCTATTTTGGAATAAATAAAAATGTTTTAGATAGAATCCCTACTGATGTGAGTAAATTAGAAGGTATGTTCATATTACACATTCCTTATTAATCATTTACCACTGGTTTGTGGGTTGATAATACTTTATTGTTTTGCTATTCAATGGTCAAATCACCTGTAAACAGTTAAATGATAACTTACATCCAGGTATAATGGAAATGTGACATAAGGAGAGAGAGTGACTCACTTAATGATCTGGACAGGAAATAAAGTCTTAAAGAAATAGGTCCAGATAGTTAATATTGTATTTAGTGTGCATTGAACTTCAGATATTATTCATAATTTAAATTGATATGGTATAGTTTTAGGATGTTGGCTTTGTGGTTGATGCTGAAAAGCTGTGGCTTAGAGCTTATTTCAGCTTATGGGAAATTTTTTGTAGGCCCTCTAACTTTAAAGGAACTAAACTTTCCCCAAGTTGGAAAACTGATTGAGAATCTAAAGATTCTAAAAGTAGATTGTTAGAGTGTACATATTGAAAAATAATTATTTTAAATAATTTTATACTCACCCAGGAAATGTTTTTATTGATTTGAAAGAGAAAGAAAGAAGAGAGAGAGAGAGAGAGAGAGAGAGAGAGAGAGAGAGAGAGAGAGAGAGATCTGACCAGGGATTGAAACTGCAGGGCACCTAGGTATGTGCCCTGATCAGGAATCAAACCTGCAACCTTTTTATGTATGGGATGATGCTCCAACCAACTGAGCCTCCTGATGGTTGCAGGGGGTGGGGAGTGAAATTCTTATAAAAAATAAGTAAAAAAAAATTTGCAGAAAAATATTCACCTTTTTCCGTGGTTCAATATTTTATATTAGAGGCCCAGTGCATGATATTTGTGCATGGGTATAGTCCCTAGACCTACCCAGAGATCTAAGTGTGAGCATCTGGCATAGAAGGGAATGTCTAAGCTGACCTCTGGGCCCTGGACAGCACCTGGGCCCTGGGCCCCTGCGCAACCCCCTTTGCCTAAGTTGTTGGGCCCCTGCCCCAGCTTCCTCAGTGCCTGGGAGCGGGGTGGTGGCTCCAATCCCCATCACCACTTCTGGTAAGCATCTGTGGGGTGATTGGTGGGGTGATTGGCTCCATTCGCACCTGCATTGGCCTGGCACCACGTATTCACCTTCTCTACCATCCTGCCATGGTCCCAGCTTTCATCAGGTCCACCAGGGTAGGCAGAACCTCCACTACCACCTGCTTCCAGCGCTGTATCACCCACGCCCATGCCTTCCATGTTCCACACTAATCCCTGGTGTTCAGCACACTTCATAGTGAGTCATTGAACTCCTGGTCTAACTCCCAGTGGAGGGCATAATTTGCATATTAGGCTTTTATCATCCTACTAGAGGCCTGGTTCATGAAAATTCATGCACTGGAAAGGGGGGTCCCTCATCCTGGCCTGCCCCCTCTTATAGTCCAGGAGCCCTCAGGGACAGGACGTAATCTGGCAATCAGGGGAAGGCTATGCACCATCATACCTCTGCTGCTGCCACTGCCAGTAGCACAAGCCTCAGCTGGCTCTGGTTACCTGATCCTCAGGTAGCCCTGGGAGGCTGGGCATCCACCATCAAAGGCTTGCCTGTGCCTTGGGCTGGCCCTGGGTTGCTAGGGAACTGGGGGACTCCAAGGCAGGAGTGTGGAGTGGCCCAGCCCCCCTGAGGGTGAGTCCAGCCTTGCCTTGTGCCTGCCACCCCAGCAGGGCTGAGGGAACTGGGTGCCACCGTTTTGGGGCTGTGGGCACTGTCATCTTTGAAGACAGAGCAGTCAATTAGCATATTCCCTCCTTATTGGCCGTGGGCCCTGCCACCTTTGCAACAGTGTGAGAGTCAATTAGCATATTCCCTCTTTATTAGATAGAATATAATAAAAGCCTAATATGCAAATTGTGCCCTTGACCGGGAGTTAGACTGAGAGTTTGACCAGGGGCCTTCCCCTGGCTGGTTGGATTGGCCCAGATAAGGGTGGGCTGGCTGAAACCCACACATGTATAAATTTGTGCACTGAGCCTCTTGTATTTTTATATGAGTGATATAAAAAAGACAACAGCCCTGTCTGTGTAGGAGAGTCAATAATTGTAGTACTATATATGTATAAATTTTGGCATTTTTCAGTTTAAAAATATCCTTGCCTTATACTTCATTAAGGTAGATATTTTGCTCAATTATATTAGTTGCTATAGCTACATCACTATCCTATACAGTGGTACCTCGACATACAAGTTTGATTCGTTCCAGTAACCTTGAGGCGCGATAAACTGGTGGGTAGTGTGCAGCTGGCTGATCCGCATGATTACTCTTATCTCAAATGTTGCTTGTATTTCAAAGCAAAAATAGCTCGCTCAACGGGTCATATCTCAAAAATCTCATATGTTAGGACACTCGTATCTCGAGGTACCACTGTATAATAGAAGCCTAATATACAAAGTGTCTGGTCAACCAGTTGGCTGTTCAAACCAATCAAAGAGTAATCCTATCTAATAAAACAGTGATATGCAAACTGACTGTACCTCCACTACACCCACAAACCATGGCCACTGGCCAATTAGAAGCAAGAATGCAAGTTAACCAAACCAAGATGGCTGCAACCACGGAACTACAGCAAGAAGGAGGCTTGGGTTTCTCCAACAGTAAAAGAAGACAAGCTTACCTGCTACCCTGGCTAGCCCTGGCCTACATTTAAGGCTACAAAGTCTCAATTATAGAAGGTAAATAAATCCCAACAAAAATGGCAGCAGCCACAGAGCTGGAGAGAGCAGGAGGCTTGAGTTGCCCACGGAGATGGAGGAAGCCAAGCTCCCACAGCCATGGTCTGCCTTGGCCTCCACTACAAAGTTTCAATTATAGAAGATAAATAAATCCCAACAAAAATGGCTGCAGCCACAAAATGAGCAAGGAGACGTGGCTCTGCTCAAGGCTACAAAGTTTCAATTATAGAAGATAAATAAACCTCAGATACCAGGACCTCCACTTGGGTCACCAGTGGCCATGGCCAGGCTGAAAACCACCATAGGCCATTCACTCAGGCTGTGTCATGCCCCAAGGAAAGCCCCACCTTGATCTAGGACACCCTTCAGGGCAAACTGCTGGCCCTCGCCCATGTGCCAGGCCTCTATCCAATCTAATAAAAGAGTAATATGCAGATTTATCATCAGTCCAACACACAAGATGATTTCCCCCATCTGGTCAAAGATGGCTGCCCCCATGTAGACACAAGATGGTTGCCACACGGAGGCTAGCAGGGAAGGGCAGTTGGGAGGGACCAAGTCTTTAAGGAAGGGCAGTTGTGAGTGATCATGCCACCAGGGGAGGGCAGTTGGGGGTGATCAAGCCTGCAGGGGAGGCAGTTTGGGGCAATCAGGCTGGCAGGGGAATGGTTAGGGGGGAATCAGGCTGGCAGGCAGAAGTATTTAGGGACAATCAGGAAGTCAAGCAGGCAAGCAGTTGGGAGAGAGATGTCTGACTGCCCATTTTGGCCTTATCCCAGTAGGACCGGGCCTAAACAGCCAGTCGCACATCTCCTGATGGGTCCCAGATTGGAGAGGGTTCAGGCTGGACTAAAGGACACCCCTCCCATGCATGAATACTGTGCACTGGGCCTCCAGTATGCTAATGATATGTTAAAGCTGCTCAACTGCTCATGATGATGTGCACTGACCACAAGGGGGCAGATGATCAACTGGTCAACCAGTCACTGTGATGTACAATGACCACGAGGATCAGGCAGTTGCTTAGCTTGCTACTGGGATCCAGCCAATTGAGTCTGAGCAAGATGGGCCAGAAATGCCCTGGTGCCCTCCTTTGGTCCTTTCCTGGATGGCCAACTTCCTGTATCTTGCTCTGGCCCCAATAGTGCACTGGTGGGGTCCTTTGGCCTGGCCTGTACCCTCTCACAATCCAGAACCCCTTAGGGGATGTAGGAGAGATGGTTTCAGCCCAATCTCACAGGCCAGGCTGAAGGACCCCACTGGTGCACAAATTTGTGCATTGAGCCTCTAGTGAATTATATAGAATACTACTTGTATTTTTTTTTTAAGTGCAGGTTAGTTGATGAAAAACATACCTTTGAATTTTTTCATTGAGCTAATCAAGCATTAAAGTATGCATCTGCATTTAGAAGAATAAAATATATTATTAATGGTAAGGATGTGAGATACACATGCACACACTTAATAGAGTGGTTTCATATCTAAAATAACATTTGCATTTGAGTAGACTTTTGGAAATGTTTTTAAAATATATCCTTTAGAAATAGCTTGTGCTTAGTCTAGAAATGCAATGTACTGCATATGATGGAGTATCATGTCACATTTATATTCAGCCCCCCAGGTCATGAAGTTTCAAAACTCAACCTCACAAGCCAAAATGGCATATTCTAGCATAAAACTTGAAACCAAGATTTAATTAAAAATTTCATGTTCTCTGCCTTTAGTAGATCTGAACCTTTTTTTTTTATCACACCTAAATAATAGACATGGTAAATATAACATGATATGTATTATGGATAAGATAGTGTAGTATTTAACATGTAAAATATCTAATATCATGTTTGGCTCCCTATTAGTGCTCAATAAATGGTGATAATGGGTGTAGTGGTAATAGTGATTGTTATTTATTATGATAATGATTATTACATGGAATCATATCTTAATCCATGCAGAACTAATAATTAAAATAATGTATAGTAATATATCAATAACTAATGTATAAATAGAACAAAACTGTACATGAAATATTGGGATCTATCTGCTAATATGTAATACAACAGACATTTTATTCTCCTTTTACTTATGATAGAGGTCTATCAAGTGATTGACACTAATATAGAAAATTATCAGTAATCCTTAGTCAAAAAGAGCAGATCTGTGAATTAACTTTCTGATATATAACTTTAAAAATCTATTAGCTTAGTTTAAATAATTCTAACACATTATGTGGTAAAAAAGGTATGATATGATTATTTCTGCATTTATTTTATAACTAGAAGCCTAGTGCATAAAAATCCGTGCACTAGATGTGGGGAGGGGTAAGGGGGGGAGTGGGTCTCTCAGCCCAGCTTGCACCCTTTTGCATTATGGGATCCCTTGGGGAATGTCCAACTGATGACATAGGCTCGCTCCCTATGGAAGTGCACTGACAACCAGGGAGCAGCTATGGTCCTGCCTCCCCACTGCCCCACCATCACTGCCAATGGCCTCCCTCTGTGGGAGGCGATCAGCAGACCAATTGAGGGATAGTTCTGGCTGGCAAATAGCTAGCTCTGCTCCCTGATCACCCCTCTGTCGCCACCAGTTGCTGCTGCCCCTGATCACCATCCCCTCCCTCTGACCACTGGCACCCACTATTGCTGGCCTGGCACTGCCCACTCACAGGCCCCAACCCCTACCGACCAGTCGTTCCACTGTTTGGTCAATTTGCATCTTAGGCTTCTATTATACAGGATATTTCCATTTTAAATATCATTGCATGGATTATTAATATAATGGCCATGTCCACTTCATCTCTGGCCAGGTCTTTGGTCTACATAAATTATCTCACATATCCAGATACTTAGAAATACAGAGATACTTGATCGTAATTAATGCAGGATTTAGATGACTGAAAATCTTCTTCTCTTTAGATACAGATATTTGTGAATTTTGCATAGATTATCCAAAATATTGGTTCTATAATGTAACACAATCAGAGGTGTAATTAGTTTTATTGTTATGTTCCATGTATTTACTTGCATGGGATGACAGTCACTTTAGTTTGTGAGATGTATGTGTTCCTAAACCTCCAGCAATGTCAGCAGCATGGACTTATCACTCCTCTCTGTCATCCTTTTCTCGCTGCAAGCCTGTGGCTTAACACAGGCATATAAAGACTTACAGGGAATGACAGCTTTGATGGGACACCACAGAATTCCATTCTGCACCTGATCTCAAAAACAAAGGTTTCTGTTTTCACAGGTTTCAATATAGCACCTTCCACTGGCACTAAATTTGTTGACTATTTTTAAAAATGGAAGATCCATACAAACAGAAGGGGAAATAAGGTGCCTGCAACACCCCTTGTTGAAAGCTGCATTATTTATTCCAGTTGAATGGATTTACATTGGATAAATCTAGTAGGAAGTGAAGACCCTATTTCCAGCTGAGACTTAAAGATGTTTTACTAAAACATGCTTAAGCAAATGCATTTTGATGTCTCACAAGGAAGGTACACACAGAGCTATCTTGGTAGAAGTTCAATAAATTGTGTATCGGCAGCTGAAGAAAGATGCTTCTTTCTGATTTGCACTCAGAGATTTGCATTGATTTAATTTAAAATTCATAGTATGCACACTAGAAATAGTTAAGTATGCCTTTTGGATGATACCTAACAAGATAAAGTAACTTTGTGTTTTCCTGTTCAATAGTTAGCCATGCTGCCAGAACTCCACATATTCACCTAGAAACTGGAATTTGAACAGGGGATTACTTCTCCTTGACAGTCTAAAACAGTAGAGCTGCACCTTCAACTGGCATCTCTCCACCTTACAGGAACCCAAAGGTTTTCAAACCTACCTCAAGCCCAGACAGTGGCGCAGTGAGAGAGGAATTGAAGAAGCAAAAATAAATATTAAAGTACATAAGAATTAAACATTACCTACTTAAATAGCAATTATGCCATTGAAAACAAGATCATCACACCTGTACAAGAAAAGGCATGCAAGCCCCGAACATCTGCTCGCATCCACCTGCCAGGCACCTGTTTCACTGTTTCAATGCCATTTGATTGCTGGAGATGTAGAGGCTCTTGTAAGGTAATGAGTGATTTTACATTATGCATGATTGAAAACAGGTGTTCTGATGCTGTACAATTCTGTGCATGAATAATTCAGTTTGTTTAGAGCAAGATCTTTAAAAGAAGTGCTGCATGGGTTTTATTATTTCTATAAACATGAAGGTTATTTTTTAAAAATGTATAACAATTGTTCCTTTGGAGTCAGCTTGTTTATAGTAATTTTTTGCATAATTTTATGGATGAGGAATAATACTTGAAAGGTAAAATTGATCATACTTAAAACATGTAAGAAGTAGAATTGAAAGGTCTGTTGGCAAGAGGAAAAGCGGTATTAATAAGCAATGCTCTATGTGAAAATTCCTGATTATTTCCTTCCTGCTTTGCCTGCTTTCTGATAGTAATAAAACATTCGTCTGAGAGCTATAATTAAGGAGTGGTGAACTATTTTGGAAAATACAGAAATTGTTTTGTATCTCAGCCCAAACACCAAGCAGAGCCCAGACTTCTTTAAAGATAGAAGTGATGTTCATCAACAGCCCTGTTCTTCTACTTAGATATCATGAGTTCACACCCTCTTGTAATTTACTGTAGGATCCCACTGAGAGAATCTCTTTTGCCCCAATTCCCACTTCAGGTTTTGTCTACCTTGGTTTCCTGGAGTCAGAAGTGTTATTATCAGAATGTTGTGTTTCAAATAGCAAGTAAAATCCCTGAACTCCCAATATTACGATTTATAACCTCACCAAGAAGATATGAGACTTGGTCTCTTATAGAGTTGTTCTCTCAGATACCAAATACACTGCGGTGTCTCAAGCCACATATCATTAAATATTTAAAATTTCTGAGGTGTGAGGGATAGAAAACATATCTACTTCAATTAATACTACATAAAAAAATGAAAAGATGAAGAAGAAAGAATTATACTCACATTGCTGTTACTAATTTACATTTGTTGAGTGTTTCATACCATATAAACCATAATATAAGAGTTATTGACACATAACAATCCCTTCCTAAAAATGTACCACCTCAGCAACTCGTCAGCATGGAGCTCTGAGGTTTGGCTTCCTTCCCTCATTTTAAGAGCTGTGGGGAGCCTCACAGAGGAATCTATTACTGAAAAGCTTTTCAGTTAGAAGTAAGTTGTAAGATAAGTCCTTCATGTGGGAAGCAACACTGGGAAAGCCACAAGGAAAATTGAAGATTTGTTCTGAAGGAGAACACTTTCATTGCTACTGCCGTGGTGAATCAACCTTATTCCCTCCCATGAGGGTGAAGTTGGAGAGCAGGCCTTTATAAGTATTCACCAGAAAAATGCTGGCTCATAGATTTAGATGATCAATATGAGGAGGGGCATCAGGCATCTGGACTAAAGGATGTCAGTAACCAGAAGATAGAAATGTTGGTTTGGTAATTCTGACTTAAAAATAAACCAAAACTGGTCTCTAAAAGTTAAGATAGCAAAGTTTTCTTACAGATTCTGCTTAATCCTATCTAATAAAAAAGTAATATGCAAATTGTACCTCTGTACACCACCAGCCACGCCCACCAGCCATGCCCACCAGCTAATCAGAGTGAGTATGCAAATGAGCCCAACCAAGATGGCTACAGCCACTGATTGAGCAGGAGGGAGGCTTGGGTTGCTTGCCCCAGGCAATGGAGGAAACCAAGCTTTCAGCACACCCTGGTGGTCCCAGGCCTCGGCTTAAGGCTCCAAAGTTTCAATGCTAAGCAAGAGAAGGATTGGCTCTGCTCCAGGTTACAAAGTTTCAATTATAGAAGATAAATAAATGCCAGATAACAGGTCCTCCACTTGGGTCAGTGGGGTCATGGCTGGCCTGAAAACCTGCACAGGCCCCTTGCCTAGGCCACCCCATGTCCCAAGGGAACACCCACCCTGATCCAGGACACCCTTCAGGGCAAACCAGCTGGCCCTCACCCATGTACCAGGCCTCTATCCTATCTAATAAAAGAGTAATATGCAGTCGAGACCAGCTTGGCTCAGTGGATAGAGCGTCAGTTTGCGGACTGAAAGATCCCAGGTTCGATTCAGGTTGGGGGCATGTACCTTGCTTGTGGGCACATCTCCACTGTGAGGCATGCAGGAGGCGGCTGATGGATGTCTCTCTCTCATTGATATTTCTGACTTTTTATCTCTCTCCCTTCCTGTCTGTAAAAAATCAATAAAATATATTAAAAAAAAAAGAGTAATATGCATATTGATCATCACTCCAACACACAAGATGACTGTCCCTATGTGGTCAAAAGATCCTGCCCCCATGTGGACACAAGATGGCCACCACAAGATGGCCAGCAGCAGAGGGTAGTTGGGGGTGATCAAGCCTTCAGGGGAGGGCAGTTAGGGGCAAACAGTTAGGCATCAATCAGGCTCACAGAGGAGTGGCTAGGGGGTGATCAGGCTTGCAGGCAGAAGCAGGTAGGGGCAATCAGGAAGGCAGGAAGGTGAGCAGTTGGGAGCTAGCAGTCCTGGATTGTGAGAGGGATGTCTTTGTAACTGATGCCTTCCTGGATTGGGCCTAAATGGGCAGTCAGACATCCCTCAAGGGGTCCCAGATTGAAACAAAGCAGGCTGCGCTGAAGGACACCCTTCCTCCACAGCCCCTGTGCACAACTTGTGTGCACTGGGCCTCTAGTATGTATCTAAAACCTATTTTTTACTATACATATCAATGCTGATGGACAGATAAAATATTAAGTTGAATAATGTGAAAATGCACTGTTCATTGGTCAAAGCTAGTTGAATATTAGACATTTCAGATAGTGCAATCTATGTCTCTTTAAGGGTCCCTCAGGTGGATGCATATGCTTCACTACAATAAACCATGACTAGTAAGAAAACAATGTTTTCTGATAGGAAGAAATGTAGAGACAAAGTATAATACAAATTGAGCAATCACTTTATGAAAAGGCCTTACAACTGGTCAACAGCTTCATCTGAGTCCTCAGTCAATCGCCAACACCACATTACCATCATTTGAGGAATCCAGCCAGGCTTTCCAACCCAAAATGAGCTTCCAAATTGTCTCCAGCCCCAGCCACCATCTGACTGCAAATCTTAATTGATTAAGTATGGCTGCAAATTCTTTACTGATTTAATATGGCTGCAGATATTTTGACACTCCTCCCACTGAGAGGTGGAGTCTATTTTCTCTATTTGTAAATCTGGGGTGGCCTTGGATTATTATAATAGGGAAGAAGTGGTGATATGCCAGTTCCAGGTCTACTGGTAAGAGAGATGCCAGTTTTTTTTCTGCTTCTTTCTGGGAATATTTTCACTTAAAAGCCAGGTTTAATGTAAAAGACAAGAAGACTATTCAACTCAGTAAGATGTGAGAAAGCCCAGCCACTTTGGAAGGCCCTGGATGGTGAGCCACAATGAGGAAGGGGCGGGTCATAGAGGCAGCATATATATGAGTATAGAGCCATCTTGGAAGTGGATTCTGCTGCTCCAGATCGTGTCTTGTGAGTTGCAGATGAACCCAGCCAAGCCCTTCCCATGTTCCTGATCCAGCAATTTGTGAGTAAATGAAAATGGCTATTTTAAGCTTCTGTTTTTTTGTGGTAGAGTATTATGAAGCAATAAATAAAGATAACTTGCTTTAAGAAATAATACAAATTTAGCTAATAAACCGGTATGTGAATTTCAGAAAATTAGCTAACATCTCGGCCTCAGTTTTCACATCTCAAAAAGGAGGATAGATATCTACCTCCAAGGATTGTTTTGGGAGTGAAAAATGTGAAGTTTTCAGAACAGCACCTTACACACACATGAGCCCTCAAAATTGTAACCATTATAATTATTAGTCAGGGCTCTACAAAGAAATAGAATATGTAGGAAAATTCTTAATCCAGAATGTGCAAGTCACTTTTATATAGGGATGGAAAACTTTTTGAGGTGGCCTTCACTGGTTATCTTCTGCTTTATAGCAGGACAGTTATAGGCTTCTCTTAGAAGATATTCACCTTGATTGAAACCAGTGTGGCTCAGTGGGTAGAGCGTCAGCCTGCAGACTGAAGGGCATGTACCTTGCTGGCAGGCACATCCCAAGTGGGGGGCGTGCTGGAGGCAGCTGATGGATGTCCATGTTTCTAACTTTCTATCCCTCTCCCTTCCTATTTGTAAAAAAAATCAATAAAATATATTTTTAAAAAAACAGATATTTATCTTGGAAGTCAGGAAGCCTGGATTGAAGAATAGGTGCTGTGCCGATGTAAATTATTACTTTAAATGGCAAATATCACTTAAGATTGCCGAGGCTGGTTTGGCTCAGTGCATAGAGCATCGGCTTGCAGACTGAAAGGTCCCAGGTTCGATTCCGGTTGGGGGCATGTACCTTGCTTGTGGGCACATCCCCACTGTAGGGCATGCAGGAGGTGGCTGATGTCTCTCATCGATATTTCTGACTTTCTATCTCTCTCCCTTCCTTTCTGTAAAAATCAATAAAATATTTTTAATATATCACTTAAGATAATTATTTGTGCTTTTCTGAGCTGCCAAAATCGAAGACAGTAGGAAAGGAAATTGAAAGATGGAGAAGTGAGCAGAGACAAACTCATCTCTCTGTTTTATCCATACCAGACCACTGTGAAACCCCTGATGTCTGTCTATGGGCTCTTGTGATCAGTGATAAGTTTCCTGTGAACTAACAAATGACTACTAAGCCTATTTATTATATAATTAGAGTGTCTTTAGTGGATAGCTATAAGAATCCCACAAATAATAAGGCTAAACTTCTGCTGAATATACTGTCAGTGTTTTGAAAGCATATCATCAGTGGTCAGTGAAGCAGGTGAGTATTGTTGATCATTTGAATGTAAGTATCTGTGCTAATTTGTCAGTAATTTGATTGTACTTTGCAAAGTTAAATTGTCAGACCTCGTAGAGGAGAAACTATGTCCATTTAACTTGATGTACACACAGATAGAATATAATCATTTTTATCTGAAGAGACAGTGTTATATAATGGTCAACACTTGGTTCACAATTTATTAGATGTTTGTGCTGTGGCAAGTTACTTAATGTCTTTGTACTTTATTTTTTAAAATAAGTCCTATAAGTACCTACCCATTGAGTTCTAATGAAGATGAAGGAAATTAATATTTGGAAAGTGCTTAGAACAGAACGTGGCATGCTACAAGTGCCATATACATATTAGCTAAACAAATAACTACTCTTAACATTCATACTTCGGAGATAAGGCAAATGAATCTCAACAAGTTAAGTATTTTGGATATCCTTCAAACAAGATCACAATAGGACAAGATTTAGAACACATACTATATAATAAGAAGTTCAATAATTACTCAAATACTTCTAAAAGAATATGGATATAATAAAAGTAGAGTTTGAAGTAAGGAGTTAAGGATTACATAAAAATATTTCAATTCATTGCAAAGTACTATTATACTTTGATATATATTAACATATGAAAAGGCAAAAAGATAATTTAGAGTTGCACTAAGTTATAGTTATTTGTAATAATGTAATATATAGATGATATATTATAGAATTGTACCTGTGAAACCTATATGATTTTATTAACTACCCCAATAAATTTGATAAAAAGTAATATTACAAATAAAATATATAAGTATAATTGTTTGGAAATTAACTAGAAAATAAATTAATATATATTTATAAAATTGCTATATGGTCCACTTATGAGAAATACCTGCTTATCAGATTGAAGTTGGACCTACTCCCAATGTCAGCCTTACTGCTTCCTCACTCATCTAGCTTTACCCATTGTTCCCAATTGATAGCCCTCTTTGAAATCCATCTCAGAGTTCATTTCTTTGACTTGCTTATATGTTGTGTGTGTGGGGGGGGGGATGAGGGGCAAAAATAGATTTACGGTTGCTAGTTATAAAACAGTTTTTCTTATAATTTATTCTTGTATTATGTATTTTTCCAAACAATTATATTTTTGCTCATCTGTGTATATGTGAATAGACATATTTATATGTATATGTGAGAGAGAATGAAAGAGAGAAACTTTGATGTGTAGTAGGCATGAATGCCAAGTCAAATTTTGGTGTGTACAAAATTTAATTTCCTACAACCTTATTTTCTCTCTTGAGCTTCCTTTCACTGTGTATTGAAAATTATATTCTCATGAAACATTCTTCCATCCCTAAACTGAATCCTTAAGAAAGGAGTACTTAGTGTTAAGACCATATGGGTGAGAGATGGGTGAGGCAGAGGAATCTGGTCCAGGTTGTCAGTATCCATCCACACTGACATCTATTGAGACTCAGATTTGCACATGTGACCTCTGCTCCTGAGCACATGCAGATTGCTGTTTTCCCCTTATTGCAAACTCGAGGCCAGCTGTGTCACAGGGGAGAGCATGCTCATAACCTTGGCTTGCTATAGTTTCCCTGGAAATATGCTGCTAGCAAGGTCTTTCTATCTAGATACCTCATGCAGCCATTCACAATACTGTATAAGGGGAAACTCTGGATCTTAATGATGCCCTAGACTTGATCTACATTTTGGGCATTTACCTTTTCTCTCAGGTACCCAACCCAAAGTTTGTATAAGCTCTTTTTCCCTCAACCTTGTGTTGGTATTATCTGAGGAGAACTACTTTTATTTATTAGGAATGGTTCTATTATTTCCCGGTCAAAATTTTTGCTACAAGTAAGTTGATGTTTAGAAACACAATAATCTGAGGTTCTCTGGCATTCCAAAGCTCTTTGCAAACTGAAGATATATTCTGCTTTTGATTTATCAATATTTTCTTGGACAACTGATGCCAAATGACCAGCATATAAGGAAGACACTAGGATAACAAGAAATATCACTAAAAGTACATTAGTTATTATTAAACATGAATCCAGTTATTTGTAAATCAATAAATCATAACATTTCTGGACTTGCCTATAGTTTACTTTTTAAATAAGTTTCTCCTATATACATACTTCCCCAAGTTTTTAGATCTCTAAACACAAATCCTCTTATGCCATTGTTCTTTTGTTCATGTGACTTCTGTCCCAAATTGTCTTCTCTCTCTTTGTCAGAGTAATTCTACACTCCCACACATTCACTCATAGAGGGTAAGAGTGGGGCCTCTGGGTCCAGATTTCATAGGTTCCACTTTACCTCTTTCTCCAGGTGAGGTGATGGACAAATCCTTTAACCTCTCTCTGCCCCAGCTTCTTCATCTGCAAAACTGGAGTAATAAGAGGGCTACTCTCAAAGTCTTGTCATGAGGAATAAAATGTAATTTGTATAAAGAACTTAAAATGGTGTCTGGTGAATAGTAAGCATTCAATAAGCATTGATTATTTTCAGTTACCTTTCAAGACTCATTCAACATTGCTTTTATGAATGACTTTGTCCACCTGGCCATTGAGTCCCCACTATTCCAGATGTTCATCTCTTTTCTGCTGCCACTTATCAATCTTAAGAGTCAGAGGCCAGACTCCAGCCCTGAGGATGGAGAAACTAGAACTCAGAGCAATGATTGCAAAAAGCTCAGTGTGTTTTTTTTTCCAGAGGAGAGCAGCCTTTTATATTATACATTTTATGCTGCAGATTTTTATGATAAAATAGTCTGTTTTTTTCTCCAACCTTACTGCTATATTAGCACACCAGGAGGAGTGATAAGGGAAGTGAATATGGAAGGAAGGCAAAAATATTTATACCAAATTATCAGTATAAGTATTACTCTATCTACCTTTAAAAAAGTGGTTAATGGAGGCAGAATGACATATTCAAGTTCATAGGTCACATGAAAATGAAGGCAGAATGACAGATTCAAGTTCATAGGTCACATGAAAGTAGTTAATTCAATTCAGGTCTTAAGGCTTCTGTCACTTGCTGTTTTATTAACATAATTCTACTTCTCATGGGAGTATGTCCTCTCCAAAGAATATAATAAAAGCAATGTTTGAGCATTGAAGACAGATTTAAAATTTTTTTTTGAAAGTATTACCTAAGTCTCCCCTTTTCCCCCATTGACTCCATCTAACCCTGACCCCCTGATCTAGGCTTCACCACCCTATTTTCTGTGTCCCTGGCTTCTCTCATTACTTTACAGGACTTGTTTGGGTTGTAATCTCCAGTTTCTTAAAGTCTTACCATTAAATTTATTTACTTGAAACTTGTCCCAATATCTCAAGGTTTTTTTTTTTTGCCACAGATAGAGTTTTATCTTAAAGCAAATCCTTCATATTCTTTGCCTGCACCAAATTCCAGGGCTTGGGTATCATCTAGTCTTTGGGTAACATCTTCTAGATTTGTTTTTAAGCTGATTACATGTTGCTGAACAATCAGATTTTCTGCCCTAAGCGGCACAAAATCAAGTGATGAGAGAACTAGCTCTTGGCCACCAGCCATGTGAGAAGGCAGCATGGGTCTTGATAGTCATGGAGTTATATTAGGTCTTTTCAAATGGCTACCTACCCTTAATGAGTAGGAAGGGGAGTCACCCTCAGATTGCGACACCATAATGTGAAAGCTCATCTGAGTCACGGCTTTTTATGCCATTTCCATTTTCCTCTCTTCTTCTACACTCAAATCTACTTTTTGCCTTCTCTTTGCATGACCCCTTACATTTTTATAGACACATATTTCTGAAGCCTGATCAGTGTGTTAAAAAGCTACTTTAAAAAAGAAGTGTCAGTGATGTTGTGTTCTGTTTGGAAATGTAGACAGAAGTTTGACATATATTTAGGAAATATAAAACATAAAATGTCTTGAGCTGGCGTTTCATTTTTCTAGTTTACATACTTCACTCAAATTGTGATCTCCTCTCTCTCTCTCGTTAGTCACTTATCTCCTGAGATGAATTACTGATACCCTATGTCCCATATGCCAGTGCACAATTGTGATTCCTCATTTTATTTTATTTTTAACCTAACACTTGTACAGCATATCTGTGATGGTAGAAATGTATAACTAGAGCACACAGAGCTTTATTCAGCTTTTGTGTATCTGAATACAGAGTCCTGAGTAATCACAGTGGCTTTCACCTTAACAGAATGGAACACTACTCACAAAGAAAGAGAAAATGACAATCAAGCAGAGGTCCACTGAACTCTATTAAATATCTATATGGGTTGTGCCCAGCCAATGCCGCTCAGTGGTTGAATATGGAACGATGAACGATTTGATTCCTGGTTGGACCATATGTTGGGTTGTGGGCTCTATCTCCAGCATGGGGCAAGAAGGAGGCAGTTGATCAATGATTCTCTCTCATCATTGATGTTTCTATCTTTCCATCCTTTTCCCTTCCTCTCTGAAATCAATAGAAATATATATTTTAAAAATACAGGTAGAGTTGTGGATTAGAAAATACAAAATATACCAAGTATAAGACAAAGCCCCCAATTTTTAGAATTTCAGTCATGGACATGGCCTGATAAGTATCAGCTTAGTTCTACAGCAGTGATCTTCAACATTTTTTAATTAAATCTTTATTATTCAGATTATTACATTTCTTTCTCTTTTCCCCTCCATAGCACCCCTCCACCCAGCTCCCACCCCTCCCTCTGCCCTTAGCTCCCTCCCATTGATCTCATCCATAGGTGTATGATTTTTGTCCAGTCTCTCCCTGTACGCCCCTCACCCCTTTCCCCCTGAGAATTATCAGTCCACTCCCTTTCTGTGCTCCTGATTCTATTATATTCGCCAGTTTATTCTGTTGATCAAATTTTTAATTCACTTAATTTTTAGATTCACTTGTTGATATGTATTTGTTCATAATTTTTTGGCTTTTACCTTTTTCTTCTTTCTCTTCTAAAAGAGTACCCTTCAGCATTTCATATAATACTGGTTTGGAGTTGATGAACTCCTTTAGCTTTTTCTTATCTGTGAAGCTCTTTATCTGCCCTTCAATTCTGAATGTCAGCTTTGCTGGATAGATTATTCTTAGTTGTAGGTTCTTGCTATTCATCACGTTGAATATTTCTTGCCACTCCCATCTGGCCTTCATCATTTCTGTTGAGAAATCAGCTGACAGTCATATGGCTGCTCCCTTGTAGGTAATAAACTGTTTTTCTCTTGCTGCTTTTAATATTCTCTCTTTGTCTTTTGCTCTTGGTATTTTAATTATGATGTGTCTTGGTGTGGTCCTCTTTGGATTCCTTTTATATGGGGTTCTGTGTACTTCCTGGACTTGTAAGTCTATTTCTTTTATCAGGTGTGGAAAGTTTTCAGTCATTATTTTTTTAAATAGGTTTTCAGTATCTTGCTCTCTTCTTCTGGCACCCCCACAATTTTGATGTTGGTACGCTTGAAGCTGTCCCAGAGTCTCCTTATATTATGTTCACATTTTTGGATTCTTTTCTCTTCTTGCTTTTCCAGTTGAGTGTTTTCTGCTTCTTTATATTCCAAATTTTTTACTTGATTCTTGCCTTTCTCTAGTCTGCTCTTAGGACTCTGTATAATATTTTTTATTTCAGTCAGTGTATGTTTAATTTCTATTTGGTCCTTTATCATCTTTAGTTGGACCTTTTCCATCTCTAGTTGGCTTTTTTGTATCTCCTCTTGGGTCTCGTTAAATTTATCCATCTTTTCTAGCATATTCTTGAAAAACCTTATAAGCGTGGTTTTGAACTGTATTCCAGTCTTTTTCTTTTTCCTCCATTTCTTTTGTTTGTGATCCCTTCCCTTGTCTCAGCATTTTCACTATGTCGGGGAAACTTCTGTGCTTGCAAAACCGCAGAAGCCTCTGTTGAGCTTGGGATGGGTGGAGTCTCAGGGCTTAAGGGACCGCCTTGCCTTCCAGTCAGCCCCGCCCTCCATGGCCCCTGAGTCTCACATGACTGGGTAATAGCTGGAGTGGTCCTTGTGTGCTCCCACAATGCCTCTAGACCGCTGCCTTTCCAGCTCCCCTGCCCGCCAGGACACACGAGTCTAGGTCTCCAGGGTTTCGCCTGAAACAGGGGCTTAGTGGACTCAGAAGTGGCACAGTTGGGAGGGTCTGTCTCCCGCCCACTTGCAAAAGCCAGTGGCACAATCAGCAATCTGTCCTCCGTGCAGCGCCGTGCGCATGCGCGATCAGACCTCTGATCTTTTGCAACTCTTCTAAATTTCCTTTAGAAAATTTCCTTCTTCTTGCACCTCTCCCTTTTCACAGTCCAAAGTCCCCCCCCCCCCCCGTATGAGTTTCGGCTGGATCTGGGGTTTAATGTCATAGGATAAGGGGTTCCATGCTGTTGGGACTCTCCATTTCCCTCCCACCAGAGAAAGCCAGCCAGGTACTCGGGCACCCGCTCTCTCAGCGTGCGTGTCTCCGTACCTCAGCTTTTTGCAGCTCCTCTGGGTTTCTGTGAGCCCCTCTCTTTCCTTCTAGCTGTAGAACTTCCACTCAGCCAGCTTTCCTGTGGTTCTGGATGATGTCTGTTCTGTCTTTTAGTTGTAGTTTTGAAATTGTTGTGCGAGGCAGCAGTGTAGGTGTTTACCTATGCCGCCATCTTGGATTCTGCCCCGATCTTCAACATTTTTCATCTCATGACACACACAAACTAAGTACTAAAATATTTTAGCAAACCTTAAAAATGGAGATAATAATGGTATTTACCATGGATAGTTAAGTGAGTCAAGTAAAGTATTACATATGTGTAGATGATATGTAATCTGACTCATCCTCCCAATATAATTCTATCTCAGATATCCTATTAGTTTTTATATGTAAATACTCCTTACAAAAAATCCACATAGGAGACTATCATTACATTTCAGTTCTTGAACAATTTGTGGTTTTCCATAGAATTAATAATTATCTTGCTTTTCATTTAATTTTCCTTTTGTTCATTACTTATTCTTCTCCTAATCTTTAACTAGTGGAAACCTTATTTCAATATGTCAAACATATCAGTGTACTCATTGAGATATTCCCCTGAGCCTGCTTACCTGGTCCAATCTTGACTGGATGCTTGCTCTTTCTACCTGCTACACAGTTATCATCCTAGTGTTACTTTCCCCATCTGCTTGAGAATACAATTTGCCTGTCTTTTCTTAGATTCTATGGCTTTTTTTTATTACTCTGCTGTTTGCCCAACATCTCGCAATTTCCTGAGGAGGGTACATAATAATTCAAAATTTGAGTTTAATTATTACATGTCTGGGAAATATATCCCATTTATTTTCCTACTCCACTGATTATTTTTCTGCTATAATATACTTAATTTCCTAAAGTCCTACGTTTTCTTGTTCTTTTAATATTTGCTTTTAAGTAGCATACTGTTCTTATTTAATGGATATAGCTTCTGCTCTGTTTGTTCAGAATTGCCTTTTTCACTGTTTTCAATTTGTCTTTAATGGTTTATGCCTGTAAGTTGTTCAGTTATTTATAGTTATATTTAATTTGTTATATTCAGGTAATCTAGCTATATTTATTGTATGCATTTAATTTATCCCAGTTTGCCTTATTGAGTTGATAACAACAGAGGTAAGTCCATATGTATAATTAAACATTGTTAACGGAAGTTTCTATTAACCTTTTAATCACTTTCCCATAAGTTCCTATCTCTAATTTGGTAATACTGGTATTCTCATATTACTTATATGCTCCTGCTCGTATTAATATTGTTATTAGTTTTTTCAATGTCTATCTCTCTACTCTTCAATCACTAAGATTTTCTGAAGCCTCCCTCACTGTTATCATTATGGTTCTTGTGCATACTTTTATTTATTTTTGGTATTTATTTGTAGTGATGTTCTTTTTCTTTGTTGTTTGTTTTTTGCCATAACCTTGCTCTCATTTAAATTCCTCTAGAATAAAAGCACTTTGGAACTATTCTTTTCATCCTTCTGTCATATTTTATTTTAGACTATGGTCTTCATCTACTTTACGCATGCTATACATTTTTGTTCTCCAAAGTATATGTCTTTGTACTTTTAATTTTTTGTTTAAAAATTAATTTTAATATAGTTAAATAATAAAGCTTTATTCAAGCTTAATTTTGTTCTGATATAATATTGGTGAGTTCTCCTATACCTTTTTTTCATCTTACTTAAAGATATATCTTCACCTTAGAACTACAATGTGCTTTCTATATAATCTGAGGTGTTGGAAGAAGCTGTGTGTGTGTATGTGTGTGTGTGTGTGTGTGTGTGTGTGTGTGTGTGTGTGTGTGTTGTGTAGCAGGGAGAGTAAGAGTGAAAGGGTGAGAACAGAGCTCCAATGAACTATGTATGAACTATACTGTTGAAAGTTGTAGATTATCCTCTCTTTTCTGAAATTTGGCTTATTGATCATTGAGAACATGGGGGAATTATATAGGATTTCAAATTAATAAATTCTCTCTCTCTCTCCCCTTCCCCCACAGCCTCACTTCCTCTCTCTCCTACCCTCTTTTCTCTCCCTATCCCTTTCCCTCCCTCTTCCTCCTCCTCTATCTTCTAAAACCTATGTGTTGTTATCATGGAGCCAGGCATACATTTAATTTTTTCTTTTTCCTTGCTAATCAAAGTATTTGTGGATCAGCAGCACAAGCATCAAATGGTAGCCTGTTAGAAACGTAGCATTTCAGACCTCACCCTAGATTTCCTGAAATAGAATCTGCATTGAAATAGTAAAAATTTATGTTCATCGGGGATATAGGTCTACATCTTTCTTTATAGTGTCTTTATCTGTTTTTAGAATTAGGATAATGCTGGACTTATACAAGGAGCATGGGACACTCCCTCCTCTTGAAGTTTTTGAAATAGTGTGAGAAGGAGAGGTTTAGTTCTTTGACTGTTTTGTAAATTCACCTGTAAAGCCATCCAATCCCAAACTTTTATTTGTTGGGAGTTTTTGGATTATTGCTTCTATTTTATTAGTTATTATCAGTCTATTCATATTTTCTGATTCTTCCTGATTCTGTATTGAAAGATTATATGTTTCTTGGAATTCATTAATTTCTTAAAGGTTGTTCATTTTGCTGAGACCGGTTTGGCTCAGTGGATAGAGCATCGGCTTGAGGACTGAAAGGTCCCAGGTTCAATTCCAGTTTGGTGCATGTACTTTGCTTGTGGGCATATCTCCACTGTGGGGTGTGCAGGAGGCAGCTGATCGATGTCTCTCTCTCATCGTTGTTTCTGACTTTCTTTCTCTCTCCCTTCCTCTCTGTAAAAAAACAATAAAATATATTAAAAAAAAAGATTGTTCATTTTGTTGGTATAAATTTGGACATAATATTTTCATACAATCCTTTGTATTTCTGTGGAGTTAGTTGTTACTTCTCTTCTTTTACTTCTGATTTTATTTATTGAGGTCCTCTCTTTTTTTCTTTCTTTTTTAAAATACATTTTTATTGATTTTAGAGAGGGAGAGATATAAACATCAGTGATGAGACATAAGAATTGATAGGCAGCCTCCTGCATGCCCCCTACTGGAGATCGAGCCCACAACCCAGGCATTTGCCTTTGACTAGAATCAAACCTGGGACCTTTCAGTCTGCAGTCCGATGCTCTACCCACTGAGCCAAATGGCCTAGGGTGCTCTCTCCTTTTTTTTTTCTTAATGAGTCTGGTTAAAGGTTCATCAATATTGTTTATATTTTTAAAGAACCAGCTTTTGGTTTTATCACCTTTCGTATTTTTTGGTAGATATTCATTCTTTTCTTCTCTGGTCTTTATTATTTATTTTCTTCTACTCTACATTTTCTATGTTGTCCTTTTATGTAGTTCTTTTAAATATAAAGTTAGATTTTTATTTTAGATTTTTCTTGTTTCTTTTGTATTTTAATTCTCACCACACACACACACACACACATATTTAGAGACAGAGGGAGGGGGGAGAGAGAGAGAAGAGAAACATTGATGTGATACAGAAATATTGTTGCCTCTCCCACATGCCTCTACTGGAAATCAAACCTGCAACCTTTTGGTGTAAGGGACAATGCCCCAACCAATGCAGACATAATAGTATGGTGATTATCAAAGATAAAGAGTGGTGGGGGTAGGAAGAACAGGGAAAAGGGAAGACAAATGGTGAAACGAATACTTGGGGTGTAAATACACACTTATATACATGTGATGTATTGTAAAATGATACATCTAAAACCTATGTAATTTTTATTAATCAATAAAAATAATAGGGTTCTTGCCGGATGACTCAGTTGGTTATATGTTTAATTCTCAGTCATTGTACATACTTCAGATGTGAATTCAATAACTTGTCAGGGTATTTCTCTTCCTTTCTCTCTTCTTAAAAAAAAGAAGAGAAAAGAAAAGGAAAGAAAAGAAAATGAAAGAAAGAAAAGGAAAAAGAAAAGGAAAGAAAAAAGGAAAGAACATCTTCTGGTGGCTATTTAAAAAAAAAATCAGGGAACATAACTGGGTACCTGTGGCTCTAATGTTGATAGCTGGAGAAAGGAAGATCACTTACAATCTGTGAGATTCATATGTCTTCCCATTTTTTCTACTTCTATTGATGTTATTTCTCTTTATATTTAATTTATTTAATAATTTCCATTTCTTACTTGAGATAGTTAGCTTCATTTGATTTTGGTTACTGGCCGCTACCACTCTGGCTTCAGTTCTCCCTAATATAAGTCTATGTAATGTGGGGAGCCCAGGTGGTTCTTTCTACCATGTCTCCTGAGGTCCTGCCATTGTCAGGAGAAACTTCTCCCAGGAGCTTTTCTGTGAACCCTCCCTTCCTCCACCCACGTGTAGCTAATCTGTTTTTCTCTAAATTGAGTAGTTGTTTGTTTTGTTTTCAATTCTGATTATTCACATTGTCTCTCCAGCACTATTTTTCGGTAATAAGAAGGATGATGTAGCAGCCCAGGAAAAGTACAAGACTCACCAGAACCTTCCCTTTTCTATTTTGGCTACCATATTGCATTTGCCTTTTTATATTCCTATTGAGGCAATCATGATAGCTGTGTGTGTGTGTGTGTGTGTGTGTGTGTGTGTATGTGTGTGTATTGCCTTTTTTTTTCTCCTGGAGTAGAGAAGATATTTTGAGGAAGACATACTGTGTTTTGTTTATTTTATCTTTATCTGTAGGTCCCTTCTTATTTTAGAATTAATGAGGTTTTTATGGCAGTACAGTTTTAATGAGATAAATGAATATTTGTAAATTTTGTCTTCTGCCCAAGGAACCCTGAAATAAAAACAACAGACAGGCACATTGTGAATTTTAAATATTAAGTGTTTTAGCATATAATACTTGGGTAACTGGATAATGCTGGAATTTTAAAGTTTGAGTATTGATGGTCCTCCACCACTATGGGTGTTGCTGGCAGGTACCTTCTGCTTGTATTTCTTCACTACATTGCTCTTAACCTAAGCAAAAGGCCCATGGATCACTAACTGGTTTGGTTCAGTGGATAGAGCATTGGCCTGTGTACTAAAGGGTACTAGGTTTAATTCTGATAGAGGGCATGTACCTCAGTTGAGGGCACATACCCAGTGGGGAGTGTGCAGGAGGCAGCTGATTGATGTTTCTAACTATCTCTCTCCCTTCTTCTCTGTAAAAGGTAAATATATTTAAAATATATTAATAAAAATAAAAACAGGCCTATGGAGCTGCCTACAAAAATTGTGTTGTAAACATAGCCTAGTAAGCTGTGAGGCATATTAGTTTGAGCTTCCATGCATTTATTTCAACCTTTACCAGGAAGGGGGCCAAACTTCCCAGGGTGAGAGATAATTCTATATTTATGATCACTCCTGCTGAATTGTGCTGGGTTATGTGTGATCTAACTGGAATGACTCAAGTCAGTAATGTGCCATTATTCTTCTAATGTGGAGTAATAGAACAGGAAAAAAACAAATAAGAAATTACTGTTATTTAGAGGGAGGGAAAAAAAGACCCACCACTCTACACTGTAGACCTAGCATATATGTAGAATTAATAGCAATTCAGAATAACATCAAGCAGCTAGTGGATTTATGTTCTTAGTCAACTGGTGAGGATGATAATGCTTTTTAAGATAGGAAATAAATGATAGCAGGAAAAGAGGATAATAGTGAAAGGGAAAAAGGAAAGAGGAGAAGATAGAAACAGATAAGAAAAAAGGGCATCTTCAAAGCTTATTTGATGGAATGATCAGTCTTCTTGAGTACAAATAATTTATGCAAAATTCACATTTTACAACCTTAAATTATACTTATACTGTTGCTTCTTTGGATTAAGCTCAATTCATCAAATATTAGATTTTCAGATTTTAGAATTAGATGTGGTATTTTGGTAACAACATTCCCTCTTGTTCCCATTCAAGAATGTTAAAAATTAAAGGTATTTCTCTATTTTGTTAGAATAGGTTTTTAGACATTAAATAGTTTGGCTCTCTGAACATGTGGTAAACTACTAGTAAAATTATATATTATTATTTTTTAAATTTTTATTGTCGAAAGTATTACATATGTCTCTCCCCTCCTCCCCATTGACCCCTTTTAGCCCCCAACCCCAGGCCTTCACCACACTATTGTCTGTGTTCTTTGGTTAATATCTTCCCTCCCACCCAACTCTGCCTTCCCTCTGAGATTTGACAGTCTGCTCCATGCTTCTGTTTCTCTGGATTTATTTTGTTTTTCAGTTTATTTTGTTCCTTAGAGTCCACATATGAGTGAGATAATGTGATAGATGTCTTTCTCTGACTGGCTTACCTCTCTTAGTAGTGGATTTATGTTCTTTTCACAGTACTCTCCAGGTCTCTCCAGGCTGATTCAAAGGGTAAGAGATCCTTCTTTTTTTACTGCTCCATAGTATTCCATGGTGTAAATGCATTACAGCTTTTTTACCCATTTATCTACTGATGAACACTTGGGCTGTTTCCTGATTTAAGCTATTGTAAATTGTGCTGCTATGAACATAAGGGTGCATATATATATTTTTTTCTGATTGATGTTTTGTGTTTCTTAGGATATATTCCCAGAAGTTGGGTCACTAGATCAAATGGCAGTTTCATATTCGATTTTTGTGGAAACTCAAGTAGAAGAATCATAACTCTTTTTTTATATTTCTAATAAAGCAGGCAAAGGATCGGAGTAAATGGAAGAGATTTTTAATAGATTTTATGTAAAGTGAGAAATTATGCTTAGAATTAGCCTTGATTATTCCTCTGTACTCATCTTTCAAATTCTTTTCTTCTCTAAATGAAAGAGTATCTGTCTTACAGGCTGTCTAATCAGTATAGCAAAGCTACTATTAACATGTACATAGGTAATTCCAGCAATTATTCCATGAGAGTAGCTTCTGACTTTCTTGGCCAATCTGCCCCTGTTACTAATATTTCACAGTTGAGTTTACATGCAAATTATTCTGGTTGCTTAATAATACTGGTGCAACTAGAATGAAGGGAGGAAACTTCCCATTTGCCAATCAAAATGAACTTGCATCATATAGAGTCACATAAATTGATTCCCCAATAACAATTTGAAATAGCTTTTTTTTTATGTTACAAACTAAAGATCTTTTAGTTTTTAGGTAATATATCAGGCACCCCTTTCACCAATAAATCAAAATATGAGAGTAAAATATAGCACCTATCATAGCTTTCATATCATTAAGTCTATATTGTTTGAAAATGTAATTGGGACCCAAATTCCCATAATGGTGTACTTTTATCAGTTTATTTGTTTTTTCTTACTTTCCATTTTATTTTTTCTATTTTATATTGCTTTTAAATTTTTTATTGTTTAAAGTATTACATATATTAGCACATATATCTCTTGTTTTTTCTCCCATTGATATTCCCCCAGCCTCCCTTACCCCTTTGCATGCTCTCACATCCCCCCTCCCACCCAGTGTTTTGTGTCCATTGGTTGTGCTTATATACATGCATACAAATCTTTTGGTTGATCTATTTCCCACCTTCCCCAAGACTCCGAAGTCTTCCTGCTATAATTTGACAGTCTGTTTGGTGCTTTACTGCTTCTGTATCTAGCTTTTTATTCATCAAATTATAATATTCTTTATTCTCCATAAATGAATGAGATCATGTGATATTTTTCTTTCATTGCCTAGCTAATTTCACTTAACATATGCTCTCCAGGTCCATCCATGCTGCTGCAAATGGTAAGAATTCCTTCTTTTTTATATCAGCATAGTATTCCATTGTGTAGATATATCATGGTTTTCTAATCCACTCATCTGCTGATGTGCATGTAGGCTGTTTCCAAATATTAGCTATAGTGAATTGTGCTGCTGTGAACATAGGGGTGCATATATCCTTTCTGAATGGTGCTTCTAGTTTCTTGGCATATATTCCTAGAAAGTTGAATTACTGGGTCAAATGGAAGCTCCATTTTTAGTTTTTTTCAGGAATCTAAATGTTGTTCTCCACAGTGTCTGCACCAGTATGCATTCCCATGAGCAGTACATGAGGGTTCCTGTTTCTCCACATCTTCACCAGCACTCGTTATTTTTTATTTGTTGATGATTGCCATTCTGACAGGTGTGAGATGGTACCAAATTGTCATTTTGATTTGCATCTCTCAAATAAGTAGACTTTGAACATGTTTTAATGTGTCTCTTGGCCTTCCTTCTGTCTTCTTTCAAAAAATTTCTACTTAGGTCCATTGCCCTTTTATTAAGTTGTGGAAGTTGCCTGTAGATGTTGGAGATTAAACATTTATCAGTGATAACATTTGTAAATATATTCTCCCATACAGTGGGCTTTCTTATTGTTTTGTTGATGGTTTCTTTTGCTGTGAGAGAGCTTTTTATTTTGATGTAGTCCCATTTGTTTATTTTCTCTTTAGCTTCCATTGCCCTAGGAGCAGTATCGGTGAAGAAATTCCTTCTGCATATGTCTGAGATTTCTCTGCCTGTGGATTCCTCTAGCATTTTTATTGTTCCCCACCTTATGGTTAAGCATTTTATTGTTTCCCATCTTATGGTATCCATTTTGAGTTTATTTTTGTGTATGGTATAAGTTGATGGTGTAGTTTCATTTTTTGTCATGTATCTGTCCAATTTTCCCAACACCATTTTTTGAAGAAACTCTCTTGACTCTATTGTATGTTCACGCCTTCTTTGTCAAATATTAACTGAGCATAGTGGTTTGGGTAGATATCTGGATTCTCTATGCTATTCCATTGGACTATATGTCTGCTCTTGTGCCAGTACCAGGTTGCTTTGAGAACAGTGGTGTTGTAATACAGCTTGAAATCTGGTATTGACATCCCACCTACTTTGTTGTTCTATCTCAGGATTACTGTGGCTATCCAGGGTTCTTTTTTATTCCAGTTGAATTTTTTGAGAGTTCTTTCTAGGTCTGTGAAATATGCACCTGGCATTTTAATTGGGAGTGCATTGAATCTATAGATTGCTTTGGGTAGTATGGACATTTTAATGATGTTGATTCTACCAATCCATAAATATGGTATGTTCTTCCTTCTGTTTATATCTTCCTCTATTTCTTTTTCACTAGTTTTCTGTGTATAGGTCTTTTTCTTTTTAGTTAAGTTTATTCCTAGATATCTTAATTTTTTTGATGCAATGGTAAAGGGGATTACTTTTTTAGTCTTTTTTTTTTTTTGTAAGTTCACTATTGGTGTATAGAAATGCCATAGATTTTTTTGGTGTTAATTTTTTACCCTGCTACATTGGCAAATTCATTTTTTAAGTCCATTAGCTTTTTGATGGAGTCTTTTGACTTTTAGGTACAATGTCATGTCATCTTCAAAGAAGGAAAGCTTACTTCTTCTTTTCCAATTTGGATGACTTTATTTCTTCTTCATGTCTAATTGCAATGTGTAATAATTCCAGTACTATATAACACAGGAGAGGTGAGAGTGGACATCCCTGTCTTGTTCCTATCTTAGGGGAAATGGTTTTAATTTTTGCCCATTGAGTATGATGTTGGCTGTGGGTTTATCATATATAGCTTTTATTATGTTGAGGTATGATCCTTATATTCCCACCTTGTTGAGAGTTTTTATAAAGAAAAGGTCTTGGATTTTGTCAGAGGTGTTTTCTTTTTTTTCCTGCTTCAATTTTTCTGACTATGTGATTTTTATCTCTCAATTTATGTGATGTATTACATTTACTGATTTGCAGATATTGTACCATCCTTGCATTCCTAGGATAAATCCTACTTGGTTATGGTATATGATCTTTCTGATGTACTGCTGGATCAAATTTGCTAGAATTTTGTTGTGTATTTTGGCATTGATGTTCATAAGGGATATTGGCTTATAATTCTCTTTCATTGTGCTGTCTTTATCTGGTTTTGGTATTAGGATGATGCTGGCTTCATAGAAGGAGCTTTGAAATGTTCCTTCCTCTTGAATTTTTTGGAATAGTCTGACGAAGATTGGTTTTAGTTCTTCCCTGAATGTTTGGTAGCCATCTGGCCCTCAGCTTTTGTTTGCTGGAAACTTTTTGATGACTGCTTCAATTTCTTCTATAGTTATTGGCCTATTGAGATGTTTACTTTCTTCTGATAGAGTTTTGAAGGGATATATTTTTCTGGGAATATGTCCATTTTCTCCCGGTTATCCAGTTTGTTGGAATAGAGTTATTCATAGTATTTTTTTAACAATTCTTTGTATTTTGGAGGGGTCTGTTGTTATTTCTCCTCTTTCACTTCTGATTTTGTTTATTTGGATCCTTTCTTTTTGCTTCTTGGTGAGCCTGGCTAGAGGTTCATCAATCTTGTTTATCCTTTCAAAGAACCACCTCTTTGTTTTGTTGATCTTTTGTATTGTTGTTGTTGTTTTGTCTCAATATGATTTATCTCTGCTCTTATCTTTATTATTTCCATCTGTTTACGTTGGGCATTTCTTGCTGCTCTCTAACTCTTTGAGTTATAGGGTTAGGTAATTTATTACCATTGTTTCTTCTTCTTTTTTTTTTTTTTTTTTTCAGTAGGCTTGAAGAGCTATGAACTTCCCTCTCAAAACTATGTCCCATAGGTTTTGGATTGTTGTGTTTTCATTGTTTGTTGCCATGATGCTTTTTATTTCTTCTTTGATCTCTGGTAATCCAGTCATTGTTCAACAGCATGCTGTTTAATCTCCATGTGTTTCTTTTTTTTTTGGATTGTTCTTATTGTAGTTGATTTCTAGTTTTATGTCACTGTGATCTGAGACGATGCTTGATGTGATTTTTATCCTCTTGAGTTTGAATAGACTTTACCTGTGACCCAATATATGGTCTGTCTTTGAAAATGACCCATGTGCACTTGAGAAGAATGTATATTCTGTGGCTTTGGGGTGAAATGTTCTGAAGATGTCAAATCTATCTGGTATAATAAGTCATTTAGGATTGATTTTTCTTTGCTGATTTTTGTTCAGGGTATTTGTTCAATGGTGATAGTAGGGTATTAAAGTCTACTATAATTGTGTTGCTGTCAAGCTCTCCCTTGATATCCTCCAGGAGATTTTTTTATGTATTTAGGTGCTCCTGTATTGGGTGTGTATTTGTTTACCAGAGTTATTTCTTCTTGTTGGGTTGCTCCCTTTAGTACTATGAAGTAGCCTTCCATATCTCTTTTTATGTCCTTCACTTTGAAATCCAATTTGTCATATGTAAGTATTGCTATCTCAGCTTTTGTTTTTCATTTCCTCACACTGTGTGTATCTTTTATTCTGAGGTGGGTTTCTTTACTTTTTTAAATTTTATTGATTTTTACAGAGAGGAAATGAGAGAAACATCGATGAGAGTGAGACATGGATCAGCCACCTTTTGCATGTCCCTTATTGGGGATGACCTTGCAACCAAGGTACATGCCCTTGACTGGAATCAGACCCGAGAGACTTCAGTCCGCAGGTCAAGGCTCCATCCACTGAGCCAAACCGGTCTCAGCCTGAGGTGGGTTTCTTGTAGATAGCAGATATGAATCATATTTTCTTATCCAATCTGTTATCCTATGTCTTTTGATTAGGGCATTTAAACGACTTACATTTAAAGTTATTATTGCTAGGTACTTAATTTCTCTCCATTTTTATTCTTTCCCCTGTGTTCCTTCTCTTCCTATTTTTTTTTATTTTCTTTCTTTTATTTATTTACTTATTTGTTTACTTATTCATTTTTTTTTTACACCAGACCCTTTAGCATTTCTTGCATTGCTAATTTGATGGTAATAAATTCCCTGTTTTTTTTTTTTTTGTCTATAAAGCTCCTGATTTCACCTTCAATTTTGTTTGATACCCTTGCTGGGTACAGTATTCTTGGATTCAGAACCTTCCTTTGCATAACTTTGTATATTTCATTCCATCCTCTTCTGGCCTGATGAGTTTCTATTGAGAAATAAGTTGCTAGAATGGGGGTTCCTTTGTAGGTAAATTTCTGTCTCTCTCTAGCCACTTTTAAGATTCTTTGTCATTGTTGTTTGCCAATGTAATTATAATGTGTCTCAGTATTGGTCTTTTGGGGTTCATTTTGCTTGGGACTCTGTGAGCTTCTTGGATTTGTGTAAGTTTTTTCTTCCCTATATCAGAGAATATTTCTGTTATTATTTCTTCAAACAGGTTTTCTAAACCTTGCTCCTTTTGGAACCCCCATTATGCAGATGTTGTTTTGTTTTGTGTTGTCCCAAAGTTCCCTTAGATTCTCCTCCTGCTTTTTATTTATTTTTTTAAAGCTGCTGCATTTGGGCATTTTTTCCTAACTTGTCTTCTAGCTCACTGATGCAGTCCTCTGCTTCTTCTAGTATACTCTTGATACTTTCTGTTGTTCTTTACAGCAGCAATGTCATTTTTCATTTCTTCTTGGTTCTTTTTCATTTCCTCTTGGTTCTAACTCATATTGTTGAATTTATTTTCCATTCTTTCCAGCCACCTTATGACCATTTCTCTGAATTCTTTCTCTGGCAGGTTGCTTGCCTCCATTTCCTTTATTTCCTTTTCTGGTGATGCCTGCTTTTCTTTCATATGTGGGCTATTTCTTTGTCTCCCCATAGTCTCTCTTCTCCAGGTGTCTGGTTATATATTCTCTCTCTCCTTTCCATGTTGGAGTGTAGAGCTCCTCTTAATCTGAGTTTTTGTGCCAATTGGGGACCAATGTTCTGGGATTTGCAGCTGTTCAGTGGCTGCTGTAGTTTTAGATTTTCAGGTTTCCAATAACATCCACTTTCCTCTTCAAGATCCCATTTTATTGTGTGTGTTTTTTTAAATAAATAAATATGTATATGTATATACACACACACACACACACACACATATCCTATTTAATAAAGAGAGAATATGCTAATTGACCATCTCTCCCTCACAAAGATGGTAGCAGCCACAGCCAATAAGGAAGGAATATGCTAATTTACTCACACTGTCAAAAGATGGTAGCCCCCACAATCACAAGATGGCAGGACCTAGTCCCCTGAGCCCCCCAGCATCTCAGGACCAGCCTGAAGCACAGGCAAGCCCAATGCTGGCCCAAGGCATAGGTAAGACTCTGATGTCTGCTGCCCAGCTGATGCCTGAGGCACAGTCAAGCTTTAGATGGTGGCTTCCCAGCTGCCTAGATGCCCAGTACCACCCAAGGTTCAGGGACCCAGGGCCGACTTAGGCTTTTATTGCCAGCAGTAGCATCAGCAAATGTGTGATGGGGACATCGCCTTTCCCTAATTGGTGGCTTGCCTCCTGCCCCTGAGGGCTCCTGGACTGTGAAAGGGGCAGGCTAGGCTAAAGGACCCACCCCCAGTGCATGAATTTTCATCCAGTGAGCCCTCTAATCTTATCTAATAAAAGAGTAATATGCAAATGGACTTGAACCTCCACTACACCCACAAACCATGCCCATCAGCTACACCCACCAGCCAATCAGAGCAATTATACAAATTAATCCAACCAAGATGCCTATGGCCACAGAGAGAACAGGAGGGAGTCTTGGATTGCCCTGGTGATGGAGGAAGTCGAGCTATCCACAAATGCTGGCAGGCCCAGGCCTCTACTTAAAGCAATGAAGTTTCAGTGTCTGCCACCATGGAGCAAGGCTGGGTTGCCCATGGTGATGGAAGAAACCAAGCTTTTTGCACACCCTGGCCAGCCCAGGCCTCCACTCATGACTACATTGTTTCAATGGCTGTATGAGCAGAAGGCTTGGCTACGCTCCAGGCTACAGTTTCAATTGTAGAAAATAAATAAAACCCAGATACCAGAACCTCCACTTGGGTCTCTGGGTGGGCATGGCCGGCCTGCAAACCACCACAGGCCCCTAACCCAGGGCACCCCCACCCCAAGGGAAACCCCACCCTAATCTGGGATCCCCTTCAGGGCTAACCAGCTGCCCCCCCACCCCCCGTGCACTTATCATATCTAATAAAGAATAATATGCAGATTGATCATCACTCCAACACACAAGATGGTTGCCCCATGTGGTCAAAAGATCCTGCCTCCATGTGGACACAAGATGGCCACCACAAGATGGCCAGCAGGGGAGGGCAGTTGGGAGCGATCAGGCCTGCAAGAGAGGGCAAGTCAGTGTAATCAAGACTATAGGTGGGGCAGTTAGGGTTAACCAGGTCAACAGAGGAGGGAAGTTGGGGTTTATCGAGTCTGCCGGGAAGGGCAGTTGGGAAGGACCCAGGCCTGCAGGGGAGGGCAGTTACGAGTGACTAGGCCTGTGAGGTGTGGGAGGGTGGGGGCAGTTAGGGGCAAATAGCCTGGCAGAGAGCAGTTATGCATAAATCAGGCTGGCAGGGGAGTGGTTAAGTGTTGATCAGGAAGGCAGGCAGGTGAGCAGTTGGGAGCCAGTAGTCCTGGATTGTGAGAGGAATGTCCAACTGCCCATTTAGGCCTGATTCTAAATGGGCAGTTGGACATCCCTCAAGGGATCCCATATTGGAGAGGGAGCAAGCTGGGCTGAAGGAAACTTCCCCCACCATACACAAATTTCATGCACTGGGCCTCTCCTCTAGTGTGTGTTATGTGTGTATGAGTGTGTGTGTGTGTGTGTGTGTGTGTGTGTGTATGTATTATAATCTTTATTGTTTAAAATATTATATAGGTCTCCTTTTTTCCCCCATCAGCCATCCCCCAGCCACTCCCATCCCCCAGGACATGCCTCCACTGCCCCAGTGTCTGTGTCCATTGGTTATGCTTATATTCATGCATATACGTCTTTCAATTAATCTCTTACACTACAACCAACCCCCCACCTTTCCCTGCCTTTCCTCTGAGGTTTAATAATTTGTTCCATATTTCTCTGTCTCTGGATCTATCTTTGTTCATCAGTTTATGTTGTTCATTATATTCCACCAATGAGTGAGATCATGTGATATTTATCTTTCTCCAACTGGTTTATTTCACTTAGCACAATGCTCTACATGCCAATCATGCTGTGGTGAATGGTAAGAGTTCTTTATTTTTTTCTACAGCAGTGTAGTATTCCATTGTGTAGATGTACACTGTTTGTAATCCACACACCTATTGAGGGACATTTAGACTGTTTCCAAATCTTAGCTATGGTGAATTGTGTTGCTATGAACATAGGGGTGCATATATTCTTTCTGATTGTTGTTTCTGATATCTTGAGATATATTCCTAGCAATGGGATTACTGAGTAAAATGGGAGTTCCATTTTTAATTTTTGGGTGAAACTCCATACTGTTTCCCACAGTGGCAGCACCAGTCTGCATTAACCACCAGCAGTTCATAAGGGTTCCTTTTTCTCCACACTTGTCGTTTATTAATTTATTGATGATAGTCATTCTGACAGGTAGGAAATGGTACCTCATTGTTGTTTTGATTTGCATCTCTCAGGTGATTAGTGACTTTAAGTCTGTTTTCATATATCTCTTGGCTTTCTGAATGTTCTCCTTTAAAAAGTGTCTATTTATGTCCACTGCCTCTTTTTCAATTGGATTGTTTACCTTCATTTTGTTAAGTTTTATGAGTTCTCTGTAAATGTTGGAGATTAAACCCTTATAAGAGATAACATTGGCAAATATGTTCTTCCATGCAGTGGACTCTCTTGTTCTTTTGTTGGTTTCTTTTTCTATGTAGAAGCTTTTTATTTTTATTTTTATGTAGTCCCATTTATTTATTTTCTCCTTAGTTCCCATTGTCCTAAGAGCTGTGTTAGTAAAGATATTGCTATGACATATGTCTGATATTTTGTTGCCTCTGGATTCTTATAAAATTCTTATGGTTTCCCATCTTAAGTTTAAGTCCTTTATCCATTTTGAGTTTATTTTGGTGTAAGTTGGTAGTCTAGTTTCATTTTTTTGCAAGTATCTGTCTAGTTTTCCCAACACCATTTATTAAAGAGACTGTTTTAACTCCATTGTATGCTTTTTCCTCCTTTGTCAAATATTAATTGAGCATAATGGCTTGGGTTGATTTATGGGTTCTCTGTTCTGTTCAATTTATCTATATGTCTGTTCTTATGCCAGTACCAGGCTGTTTTGAAAACAGTGGCTTTGTAATACAGCTTGGAATCTGTTATTAGGATACCTCCAACTTTGTTCTTCTTTCTTGTGAAAGCTGTAGCTATTAGGGGTCATTATTTTTTTATTCCATATGAATTTTTGGAGTGTTTTTATTGTTTTTGTTTTTGTTTTTAGGTCTGTGAAATATGCTGTTGGTATTTTAATGGGAATTGCATTGAATCTATAAATAGCTTTAGGTAGTATGGGCATTTTAATAATATTAATTGTACCAATCCATGAACATGGTATATTCTTCCATTTATGTCTTCCTGTATCTTTTTTTAATGTGGTGTAGTTTTCTATGTACAGGTCTTTTACCTCCTTAGTTAAGTTTATTTCTAAGTATCTTAATTTTTTGGTGCAATGGTAAATGAGGTTGATTTTTAATTTCTCTTTCTGTAAGTTCATTATTGATGTATAAAAAATCCATAGATTTCTAGTGTTAATTTTGTATCCTGCTACATTGCCAAATTCATTTATTAAATCTTGTAGTTTTTTTATGGAGTCTTTATGATTTTCTATGTACAATATCATGTCATCTGAAAATAATGAGTTTTACTTCTTTTCCAATTTGGATACCTTTTATTTCTTCTTGTCTGAACACTATGGCTAGCACTTCCAGTACTTTGTCAAACAGGAGTGGTAGAGTGGGAATCTCTGTCTTGTTCCTGTTAATAGGGAAAATGGTTTTAGTGTTTGCCCATTGAGTATGATGTTGGCTATAAGTTTATTATATAAGGATTTTAGAATATTGAGGTATGATCCCTTTACTCCCACTTTGCTGAGAGTTTTTAGCAAGAAAGTGTTTTGGATTTAGTCAAATGCTGTTTCTGCATCAATTGATATAATTATGTGATTTTTTTGTCTCAATTTGTTTATGTGATGCATCACGTTTATTGATTTGCAGATATTGTAAAGTCTTGCATCTCTGGAATAAATCCTACTTGGTCATGGTGTATGATCTTTCTAATGTAATGCTGGATCAGATTTTATCGAATTTTATTGAGGATTTTAGCTTCTATGTTCATCAGGGATATTGGCAAGTAATTCTCTTTCTTTTTAGTATCTTATCTGGTTTTCTAATTAGGGTAATTCTGGCTTCATAAAAGAGCTTGGAAGTATGTCTTCCTCTTGCATTTTTTTGAATAGTCTGAGGAGGATAGATTTCAGTTCTTATTTGAATGTTTGGTAAAACTCCCATGTGAAGCCATCTGGACTAGGATTTTTGTTTGCTGTTATATGTTTGATTACTGCTTCAATTTCATCAGTAGTGTTTTTGCCTATTCAGGTACTTTTGTTCTTCCTGAGTGAGTTTTGGAAGCTTGTATTTTTTCCAGGAATATGCCCATTTTGTCTAGTTTGTCCATTTTGTTGAAGTTGTTTGTAGTTCTTTTTGTGTATGTTTTTTTTTTTTTACAATCCTTTGTATTTCTGTGGTATCAGTTGTTACTTCACCTCTTTCATTTCTGAATTTGTTTATTTGGGTCCTCTCTCTCTCTCTGATGAACCTCTAGCCAGGCTCACCAAGAAACAATCTTGTTTATCCTTTCAAAAAACTATTGATTTTTGGTCTCTTTGTCATTTATTTCCTCTCTGACCTTTATCATTTCTGTTTACTCTGGGCTTTTTTTGTTTGTTTGTTTTTTGTTACTTTATTTCTAGTTCTTTAAGTTGTAGGATCACATAATTTATTACCATTTATTTTTCCTTATTTTAAATATATTTTATTGATTTCAGAGATGAAGAGGGAGAGAGAGATATAAACATCAATAATGAGAGAGAATTATTGATTGGCTGCCTCCTGCGTGCTCCCTACTGGGAATTAAGGTCACAACCCAGGCATATGTTCTTGACCAGAATCAAACTTGGGACCCTTCAGTCCACAGGCCTTGTTCTACCCACTAAGCAAACCAGCCAAGGTTTTTTCTTGTTTGGTTTGTTTTGTTTTGTTTTGTTGTGTTTTTGAAGTAGGCCTGTAAGCTATGAACTTCACTCTTAGAACTGCTTTCACTGTGTCCCATATATTTTGGATTATTGTGTTTTCATTGTTGTTTGTTGCCATGATGCTTTATATTTCTTCTTTGATCTTTTTGATAACCTGATCATTGTTTAATAGCATGCCATTTAGCCTCAGAGTGTTCAATTTTTTTCATTCTTTTTATTGTAGTTTATTTCTACTTTTATGCCATTGTGATCTGAGAAGATACTTGATATGATTTTTTTTATATTCTTCAATTTGCAGAGATTTTGCATGTGTCCAAATATTTGGTCTATGAAAATATCCCATGTGCAATTGGGAAGAATGTATATTTTGTTACTTTGGGGTAAAATGTTCTGACAATATCAATTAATTCCATCTGATCTAGTAAGTCATTTGGGACTGCTGTTTCTTTGCTGATTTTTTGTTTAGAGAATTTATTCAGGGGTGTCAATGGTGTATTAAAATCCCCTACTATGATTATATTGCTGTAGCTCTCTCCTTTGATATCTTCCAGAAGCTTTTTTGTGTATTTGGGTATTCCTGTATTGTGTTCTTATGTTTACTAGAGTTATATTTTCTTGTTAAATTGATCCCTTTAGTATTATGAAGTGACTCTCCTTATCTCTTGCTATGGCTTTCACTTTGAGCTCTAATTTGCCAGATATATCTGTTGCTACCCCAGTTTTTGTGTTTTTTTTAATTTCCATTTACCTGAAAAAATTTTTTTTTCCTATCCCTTCACTATCAGTTTGTGGGAGTTCTGAGATGTATCTCTTGTAGGCAGCAAATATATGGGTCATGTTTTCTTATCCATTCAGCTATCCTGTGTCTTTTGAGTGGAGCAATTAATCCATTTACATTTAAGGTTATTATTTTTTAAAATATATTTTATTGATTTTTTATAGAGAGTAACGGAGCGGGAGAGAGAGCCAGAAACATCAATGAGAGAGAGACATTGATCAGCCGCCTCCTGCATGCCCCCTACTGGGGATGTGCCTGCAACCAATGTACATGCCCTTGATTGGAATCAAACCTGGGCCCTTCAGTTTGCAGGCCTACGCTCTATCCACTGAGCCAAACTGGTTTTGTAAGATTATTACTGGTAGGTACTTGTCACCAGTTTTATTCTTTATGCCTGTGTTCTTTCTTCACTCCTATTTCTTCTTTTTACATACGTTCCTTTAGCATTTCTTACACTGCTGGTGTGGTGGTAATAAACTCCCTTAGCCCTTTTTTGTGTGAAGCTCCTGATTTCACCTTCAATTTTGAAGGATAGCCTTACTGGGAATAGTATTCTTGACAGGTTTTCTATTCCTTGCTTAGTTTCCTCTTTTTCTGGCACTCCTATGATGTGGACAATGTTTCATTTTGAGTTGTCACAAAGTTTCCTTAGACTCTCCTCATTCGTAAGTGTTTTGTCCAGTTGCTGCTGTGCTTGGATGTTTTTCACAACTTGTCTTCTAACTCACTGATGCAGACCTCAGCTTTTTCTGGTCTACTTTTGATACTTTCCATTGAGTTCTTTATTGTAGCTATGTCATTCTTCATTTTCTCTTGATTCTCACACATGTTGTTGAATTTATCTGTCATTCATTTCAGCATCCTTATAACCATTGCTCTGATTTCTTTCTCTGACAAATTGCTTGCCTCCATTTTATTTCCTTTTCTGGTGATTCTTTCTTTTATTTCAAATGGGGATTCTTCATTGCCCTATTTTTGCTCTTCCTTTGTGGTTGTTTCTATGCATTAGATCAAACTTCTATGTCAACCCAGATTCTTTTTTGTTTTTGTTTTTAGTTTGTCTTATATAGTAGAAGTTTTATGACACACAGTGATGCAGTCTCTCGGGTCTTCTGGGCTGGATATTCTAGACTTGCCCCCTACTTGGGATATTTGAGTTCTCTTGGTATAGTTAGGTCTTGAGTGTGATTGTCCTATTCATGGATGAAGGCTCCTCTCAGGGTGTCTATTATGTGGCTCACTCTGTTCTATGTTGCCTGAACAGCACAAAATACAAACAAAAGATGACACAAAGGGAAAAAAACACAAAGGTACTAAAGACGACAATAAGCCCAATAAAAGTGACCACCAGTGAAAAAGAGAATAAGGAGAGAGAAAATAGAGCAAACATTATACTGAGAAAAGGAAAAGTTGAGAAAACAGAAGAAAAAAGAAGGGAAAAATATATACGGGAAGAAAACACCACAAAACAAACAAACAAACCAAAAAATGCAAACAACAAACACCCATAAAAAGAGGGGGACAGAATCTGTTGAGGCATAGCTTATATATTGAAAGTAAGATTAAGGAATTACATGAATAGCAGAAGGATCATGGTTTAGTATAGAGCAGTGGTCAGCAAACTGTGGCTCAGAAGCCACATGCACCTTTTTGGCACCTTGAGTGTTGCTCTTCCACAAAATACTCTGGCCTGGGTGTGTCTATTTTGAAGAGTGGCATTAGAAGAAATTTAAGTTTACAAGAATTTGGCTCTCAAAGAAATTTCAATCACTGTACTATTGATATTTGGCTCTGTTGACTAATGAGTTTGTCGAACACTGGTATAGAGGAAGTTGAAAGAAAGCCCACTGCATGGGAAAACATATCTGCCAATGATCTCAATGATAAGGGTTTAATCTCCAACATTTACAGGGAACTCATACAATTTCACAAAAAGAAGATAAACAACCTAATCAAAAAATGGGCAAATGATTTAAATAGGCACTTCTCAAAAGAAGAGAGAAGGAAGGCCAAGAGATACATGAAAACCTGCTCAAAGTCACTAATCATCAGAGAGATGCAAATCAAAACAACAATGCGGTACCATCTCACACCTGTCAGAATGGCTATCATCAACAAATCAACAAACGACAAGTGTTGGCGAGGATGTGGAGAAAAAGGAACCATTGTGCACTGCTGATAGGAATGCAGAGTGGTACAGCCACTGTGGAGAACAGTATGGAGTCTCCTCAAAAAACTAAAAATGGAACTTCCATTTGACCCAGTGATTCCACTACTAGGATTATACCTTAAGAGACTAGAAACTCCAATCAGAAAGGATATATGCACCCCAATGTTCATAGCAGCACAATTCACCATAGCCAAGATATGGAAACAGCCTAAGTGCCCATCAACAGATGATTGGATTAAAAAACTGTGGTACATCTACACAATGGAATTCTACATGGTGGTAAAACAGAAGGAGCTCATACCATTTGTAATAACATGGATGGAGATGGGGAGCATTATGCTTAGTGAAATAAGCCAGGCAGAGAAAGACAAATATCACATGATCTCACTCATCTGTGGAATATAATGAATTATATAGACAGATAATCAAGATCAGATCTAGAGAATGAGAAACATCAAAGTATCAAACCTCGGGAAGGTGGGGGTGGTAGGAATAAGGAGGAGAGGTCAACAGAGAGACTTTCATGTGGGAACCTCTTTCCACATCCCGTGTGGTTCAGGCTTCCCGGTTCAGGGTTAGGGTTCTGAAGGAGGCCACACACAAATGAAATGAGAGACTAGAGAACATTAATTTGGTGATATTGGGGGGGGGGGAGCAGGTGAGAGCCTTCCCCTAGTGTAAAAAACTACCACTTGCTCTGGCCTATTTCTCCCTTTTAGTAAGGCTTTGGGACACACCCCTAGCCTTTAGGCAGGAAATAACAAAAGAAATTAACATGAAACAAACAGGTAGAGGCTGCTTTAGCTAAGAATGTTTTCAACTAAACAGTGAGTAATTAGCTCTGACCTTTCAGAGCAATTAAGGTTGACCAGCCTTCTGGTTTTCTGTTTACATTCATTTTGAGAACAATGTTTGGTTTCCAACATCTTCACTGTTTTCTTTCCTCTAAAAAATCTTGCATCTGCAGACTAGAAATAAACATTAATAACAAAAAGTAAGACAAGCAACAATGGCTATGCTAAGAGGTAAATGAGTAAGTCTATAGTATCTTTCTTTCTGGGCCAACAGTCCTTTGAGTCCCAGTTTCAATGTCCAACAGTTTTTTGAGTGTACATGTTAGCAATGATATTTCAGTCATGGATGGTGGACAAATGGTGGCAATGCAGGTCCGACCCTCTCTGGTTTGATCCTGGGCAACCTACATCGATACACAGCTGCTGACTGTTAGGATGGCAAGGTGTCGTCAGCATCTCCCATCTCTGGACTGTTTCTCCTCTTGTCTTCATAGCTGGAACATTCTCTGTTGTAGGATTTCACATGGTCTTGGAGCTGTTTTTCTGACAATATATAAACATTCTCGACCAAAAGTTAGTAAAGGAATTTTTTCTATAAATTTGACTTTGGATCCTTTTTATTTTTTGCCCAAATGATTTTTGCCCAAATGATTTTAATACTATGTATGTTTTTCATGGGTGTCTTGCTGTTAAGTAAAAAAAAAAAAATTCTAAATGTAATTTGCTTACAGGATGATTTTCCTTACATATTATTACTGTACTATTCCCCCTTTTTATTTAATTATGAGGAGGCTTTTGGAAAATTTTTATAATGCAAATATGACTGCTTTATGTTTATTGCATTTTAAGTAATTTTACCATGCAATGAACTACCAATAGAAGTTTAGTTAATACTTTAGGAATAACTTTTTTCCAGTACAATTAAATTTTCTTGAATATTCACCTATTTCAATTTACCAATTAAATTAATTTGAAAATTTAACTACTATTTTATTGTCAAATTTAATATTCTAAATAATCTTAGTTTTATCCTGTAAATATTAGTGGAAAGGATTATTTGCATTCTTGAATTGCTCCTGAGCATTCCTGGTGTTAAGTTGGATTTAGAATATAGGGCAGCTGTCAGCCAATTCTGTCTGTTGCTGGGTCCTGATCTGAGCTGCACCAAATCTTTGTCTGTCATCTTTTCTCGAATGGAGCTGGGCCAAGTCTATCTCTTGTCATCTGTGTCCCAATAGGAGCTGGGCGTGGGAAGTGAAGCAGCCATGGGGCAGGAGACCTCCCTCAGAAGGGGCGAAGGTTCAAGCCCCTGCAATGTTGGGGGGTGAGGATCTGTGCCTCACCTCTGTTGATCCCCAAGTTTTCTCCTGATGGCCCCTCTGTGACTGTGCCTGTCTTAGGTTGTTCCTTCCCTGAGGAATCTTACCCGTCTCTGGCTAACCAGTCATCCTCCGGGGCCAAGCAGAGTGATGTGAGGTTCAGTTCCATCTCCTTGGTAACTGATGCCCTTGTGGCCTCCATCCAGTACCTGCCTTGGGATCCCCTCGCCTGCTGGCAGGGTCCCAGCACTGATCACATATCTTGGGGAACCCAGGTTTCTTCTCCAGGGAGGGCCCAGCTCACACCACTGGACAGATCCATGGTACCAGCCACCATCAGGCTTCAACCTAAACATGAACAGAAAGCTCAGGCGACAGCTGTGGGAGGGTCCCTCTTGGCAAAAAGAGCAAGAAAAGCCAATATAGAATGCTCAAGTGCCTTATTACTGCCTTAATTCCTCTTATGTTATTTTTTTAAATTGCTACCAAATATTCAAAGAATTAGATTGTAAGTTTGTTTGGGATATTAGTCAAAAAAATTATAATGACATTGTAGAATAATATTATATAAGGATGTTCTTTTGTTCTAGGCCATGGCAATTCAATTTCAAACTGGCTATCAATTTCTCCTTGTATAGACAAGGTCTTAGTTACTTTATTAGAATATTTAATCAAATTACTTACAAAGACATTGGCTTTTTTAGCTGAAAACCTTGATTTTTAACACAAAATCTTTTTCTTTTGGTTCCTTTACGCCATTTTTATTTAAAAAATAAAGACCAGTTCTGTGTTTTTTCTCTCTGCAGCTTTTGTGGAGAAATTCCAGCTTAAAACCCTGTCTAATATGTCCAAAAAGGTGGACAATTGTGCACATTTTTTTTTAAGCCGGTCTTCTCTCCTCACGAGTACAGAAATTCCACACACATCTCTAAATTTTTAAAACTTTTTCATGGCTAGAAAGGAGACTTTAGATTAGCATTCTGGGAGAGTGGACTTTCCTACAGGATTTCCATGTGTCTCTCCCTTCCCCCATATCCTGCTTACCTCAGAGGAAAGCATCAGTAAGAGATCTGGCCGAATTTCTTTTAATGCTTAAAAGATAAAGACAGATCTTAAGTTTTTTCTTCCTTTTTCGCTTTCCAAAGTAATAACTAGCACCTAATTTGGCCAAGATTTGCATTTCCCTGCTAGTTCTCTTATAATTTTTAAATGAAACCTGAACTAATCTCATTGCAGGAGAGCAGATAGCCTTGCCCTCTCCTGCCACCTTTGAATTTCTCCACACCAGAGGCGGTTTCAGCAGTGGAGTTTCACTTATTACAGATTTCAGATTCCAAATGCAAACTAAGATTTTAATTTGAACAAGAAACCACATTATTTAAGCATGCAAACCAAAAGTATATAATAAAGTTTACTTTATATTTATAACCTAATTCTTCCCCATTAGCCTGGCTGCAAAAGACGTTCCCACCCTACTTACAGATCTCGACTCTGCAGTTAATCTGTGGGCTTTGCGTAAATTTAATTCCCCCTCACCTTTTCCTAGGTGAATCTTCCCTCACCATTTTCCTTGGTGAATTTTCCTTCCTTCGCTCTTAGGTGAAAAATACCTTCTCCTCCAGATGTCCCACGGTCAGGCTCCAGATGTGGGCACCTCTTTCCACTTCCCTCATAGTTCAGGGTTCCCGGTTCAGGGTTTGGGTTCTGAAGGAGGCTGAATGCAAACAAAATGAGAGACCAGAAAACATTAATTTGGCAATATTGGGGGGCCAGGTGGGAGCCTTCCTCTAGTGGAAAGGACTACCACTTGCTCTGGGCTTTTTCTCCCTTTTATTAAGGCTTTGGGACACACCCCTAGCCTTTAGGCAGGAAATAACAAAACAGAAATTAACATGAAACAAACAGGTAGAGGCTGCTTTAGCTAACAATGTTTTCAACTAAACAGTGAGTAATTAGCTCTGAACTTTCAGAGCAATTAAGGTTGACCAGCCTCCTGGCCTCCTGTTTACATCCATTTAGTGAGAACAATGTTTGGTTTCCAACACCTTGGAACATGAATATGAGCATAAGCATTGGGGAAGGTGTGGCAGGAGAGGAAATTCATAAAATGGTCTCCATAACCTTAAGAGAAATTACTTCATGAGACAAAGATTTTAAATGAAACTCTAACATGAAAATTATTTTGGAAGGAATAAAGAGAAGTTTCCTTTAAAGGTCATAAGGAGCAGAATTGAAAGTCAATACATATGGCCTCTTGAGCTAAGGTAAGTAATCTGTGTTTTTCCCTCCCTGAAATAGTTTATATAAAGTTACAAAATGAAATCATCAGAAAGTTACAAAATTAAAATTGAATTGACATGTCCCAGAGCAAAGAATATCCTTACATGATATTATCCTACAATATCATTTAACTTTTGATATTTCACAACAACATACTGTACAACCACCCCAAACAAATGTACAAACTAATTCTTTGAATGTTTAGCAGCAATTTAAAAAGAGGACATGAGCCGAAACTGGTTTGGCTCAGTGGATAGAGTGTCAGCCTGTGGACTGAAAGGTCCCAGATTCGATTCGGTCAAGGGCATGTACCTTGGTTGTGGGCACAGCCCCATTAGGGGGCGTGCAGGAGGTGGCTGATCGATCTCTCTCTCTCATCCATGTTTCTAAATCTCTATTCCTCTTCCTTCCTCTCTATGAAAAATCAATAAAATATATTTAAAAAAAATAAAAAGAGGACATGAAAGGATTTAATTCCTTTCAGAAGGAATTAAGGCACTGGGAAGGCACTTGAGCATTCTATACTGGCCCTCTTTCCTCTTTTGCCAAGAGGGACCCTCTTCTCACAATCCAATGGCCCTCAGCTATAGCCTGAGCTCTCTCTTCATCCTGAGGTTGAAGCCTTGAGGTGGCTGATATAATGTATCTGTCTCTTGACAAATTGTGTAAGCTCGGTCATCCCTGGAGAAGGAATCTGAATTCCCTGAGATAAGTGAACAGTGCTGAGGCCCTGCCAGCAGGGGAGGGGACCCCTAAGGCAGGTGCTGGGCGTGGAGGCCACAGGGGCATAGGTTACCATGGAGACAGAACTGAACCTCCCAACAACCTGTTTGACCCCCGGAGGATGACTGGTTAGCCAGAGATGGTTAAGATTCCTCAGGGAAGGAACAAACTAAGACAGGCACAGTCACAGAGGGGCCATCAGGAGAGAACTTGGGGATCAAGAGAGGTGGGGCACAGACCCTTAATCTCCTCACCAATCTTGCAGGGGTCTGAACCTTCACCCTTTCTGAGGGCAGTCTTCTGCCCCCATGGCTACCTCGCTTCCCAAGCTCGGCACAAACCAGGACCCAGGTAACAGACAGAGACTGGGCCCAGCTCAGATCAACACCCAGGAAACAGACAGAGACATGCCAACAGCAGCTGCCCTATATCTAAATTCAGCCTAGTACTAGGAATGCTCAGTGCCAACTTAATGCAAATAAACCTTCCCACTAATATATACAGGGCAATCTAAGGTTGTTGTTAAGAGTATTAAATTTGACATAAAAGAGTTATCAAGTTTACAGATTAATTTAAATTGGCAAACTGAAATAAGCGAACACCCAAAAAAATTTAAGTGTACTGGACAAAAAGCTGTTTCTAATGTATTAATTAAAATTTCTATCGAAAGCTCATCTCATGGTATAATTGTTTAATATGTAATAAACATAAAACAGGCCTATTTGTGTGCAAAAAGTTAAAATTTAAAGTTATCAGGATTGCATTAAAAAATTTTAACAAATTCTCCATCAATCAAAAAAAAAGGGGGGGGCGCGTAGGATAATAGCATGTAAGGGAAAAAAATATCTGGTAAGTAAAATACATTTAGAATATTTTTACTTTACAAAATTAATTTTAAATTGTAATTCTAACAGCAAGACACCCATGAAAAACACACATGGTGTCAAAATAAGCCAAAGGAAAAGCGGGTAGGCAAAATTAAAAGGACCCCACCGTCAATTTTATAGAAAAGATTCCTGTATTAACTCTTGGTCAAGAATATGTTTATATACTTTCAGAAATCAACTCCAAGACCAAGTGGACTCCTGCAACAGAGAGGAACTGACAGGTCTGCGCTAGCCACGAAGGCAAGAGGAGAAACAGTCCAGAGATGGAAGATGCTGAGGATCCCTTGCCATGTGAGCAGTTAGCAACTGAGCATTGCTACAAGGATGCCCAGGACCAAACCAGCATCGCCACTATCTGTCCAGTATCCAGATACCATTGATGACATGTACACATAAGGAACTGTCTGACATTGAAACTGGGACTCAAAGCTATCGGACATTGAAATTGGGACTCAATCATGTTTCTTTTTCTCTTGTGGGTTTATTTCTAGCCTACAGGGGCAAGATGATTTTAAAGAGAAGAATCGGGGGTGGGAGGTGGGGAGGGCAGGAGAAGCAGACGTAGAAGCAAACAAGCAATGAACAGACTGTAGTGCTACAGTGGGAAGGCAGGGGAAGTTGGGGAGGAGGGGCCTATAGGAGATCAACAGAAGGACTTGTATGCATGTGTGTGTAGGCATAGCCAGTGGAGACAGGGCAATGGGGGAAGGGGGGGTTGGGGGAATGGGTGATGGCATGTACTGGAGAGTGGGGAGGGCCATAGGGGGAGAAATAAAAAAAAAGTACAGAAGCATGGACATACCTGATGTCTTGCTCAATAAATTATTCATCCAGCAATGGATAAAAAAATAAAAAATAAAAAATAAATAAAAGAAAACATTTGTTTATTTATCCAGCTATATATTCATTTATTTTTGGAAAAGGAGAATAGAGGAGAGAGCAGATAGACTTGTTTAGTGAGTAAAACTAATTTAACAATTAGGAGAGGAGTGCAAGAGATGAAAGGAAAAGTATAAAGTTGGCTAGTGAACAAAAAAAAAAAAGGTAAATGGACTTGGAGCAGGGGTTTTAAGTGGGGGTGTTGCTGATTTGGTTTCTGGGACTAAATGGCCCCTCTACCCAGTCCCTGAGGGCTCGCTGGGGCCATTGAGAATCTTTTGTTTCTTCTAAAAAACTTGAGGCTGGATGCAGCTGTACTAGTTTGCCCTGTGGATGCTGCTGGGAGGGGTTGGCTCTTTAGGATAAAAATGGCTGCTTAAGGTTGGAGTGTCCTGAATGTATCAGTGCATGATTCATGGTCACCTCTCCCTGTCCAGCTCCTCTCCACCACCTCTCCCCAGTCTCCACAAAACAGTACCACCACCTGCGTTGCAGCCTTGATGAGTATTTGTAATGGAAAGGTCATGTGAACTGGGTTTAGTGAAAAGAAGTAAGAAAAATAAAAAGGCAAAACAACTGTGCCACTGCAAGTTTCTCTCTCCCTGGGGCTTTGCAGCTCAGACAATTATCCACACTGCATTTGTGGCTGTGGTCTTATATCTATATTCCCTGGCTGCCAGCAGCTCTGTGGACTTTCCTTCCACAGTTGAATGTTACGTGTGTCCTCAAGGAATGCACACTCCGTACAGTGCAAGTATTTTCCTGAACCTCTTGTCCCAGTGGTTGCATGTCTCTCCAGCCGAGATCCCTGATCCTACCATTCTCCAGGTGTCCTCTGTCCTTTCTGGCCATGGATTGTCTCACCAGTTGTGTTTAATTTGCCAATTAGATGGATGTTGCTTGATTTAGTTATTCTATCTGTTCTATTAGAAGGCACAGTACACAACTACCTACTCAGCTACCATTTTTACCAGTTGTTTCGTGTATCATTTAAATTATTCAAATACATTATTTGTTTATTTCCTAGTTGCCTTTAATTATTTCTCCCTGCTTTATACATTAATTTATATATATATATATATATATATATATATATATATGTATATATATATATATATATATGTATATATATATATATATTTGATACACACACACACACACACACATAAATCTTTGTAATTTCAGAGGTAGAAGGGATCCAAATGATCATTGATCTAGTGTGTTTATTTGATAGATTGGTTAAGAGATGACAACTAATTCAGGAAACAGGAGTAGGAAAAGTTGCATTGAATCCTGAGATACTCCAAGACTTTTCCCATTTCACTTGTTAAATCTTCAAGCTATGCAAGGTTTTACCAATATTGCTCGCTAACTCACATAATTATTTAATTATGCCTGTAAGTAAGGTTTTTCAGTCATGAAACTATTGATATTTTTTGGCTATATATTTTTGTTGGAGGCTGTCATCTGTATTGTAGGATATCTGGCAGAATCCATGATCCCTAACCACTCAATGCCAGAAGCAACCCTCAGATATGACAACAAAAAATGTCTCCAGCCATTGTAAAATCTTCCCTAAGCACAAAATAACCCTAATTGAGAGTCAGTGCTCTAACTAAATTTAAATCTGTTAATATATGCCAACTATTCTCTTTTCTTTGAGTTTAATTTTAATTTTTTATTTTTTACAGTTGATGTACAATGTTATATTAGTTTCAGGTGTACATCCCAGTGATTAGATAATTACATAATTTACTAAGTGATTACCAGATAAACCTCATACCTATCTGACATCATATATAGTTATTATAATCCTAGAGGCCTGGTGCATGAAATTCATGCATGGGAGGGGTCCCTCAGTCTGGCCTGCACCCTCTCTAATCCGGGACTCCTCAGGAGCGGGAGCGGACTTAAACAAACAGTTGGACATCCCTCTTGCAATCTGGGACTGCTGCCTCCTAACCGCTCACCTGCCTGACTGCCTGGTCACCCCTAACCCCTCTGCCTGACTGCTGGCCTGATTGCCCCTAACCACCTCTGCCTGCTGGCTTAATTGCCCCTAGCCACCCCCCCCTGCTGGCCTGATCAACCCTAACTGCTCCCCTGCCAGCATGATCACCCCTAACTGCCTCAGCCCCTGCCACCATGACTTTGTCCAGAAGGAGGACTGGATGACTGAAAGATGTATGGTTGGCCCAGTCTAATTAGCATATTACCCTTTTATTAATATAGATTATTTTCTACACTGTACTTTATATCCCTGAGACTATTCTGTAACCACCAATTTATACTTAATACCTTCACCTTTTTCATGCATCACCTCAACGACCCTCCCATCTGGAAACTGTCAAAATGTTCTCTGTATCTATGAGTCTGTTTTGTTCTGCTTGCTTATTTGTTTTTTTAGATTCAGTTGTTTAGGTATGTATTTCCATTTTATTGTTCATATTTTTTATCTTCTTTTTATTATTTTTCCTCTTAAAAAACACCCTTCAGCAAGTCATGTTATACTGGTTTGGTGGTGATGAACTTCTTTATGTTTTTCTTATCTGGTAAGCACTTATATGTCCTTTGATTCTATAAGAGGAGAACAATCTTGTTTAGAGGTCTTTGCTGTTTATCACTTTGAATATTTCTTGCCAATTCTTCTGGTCTGCAAATTTTCTATTGAGAAATAAGTTAACAACCTTATGGGGACTCCCTTGTAGATAACAACTTTTTTGGTGCTGCTTTTAAGGTTATCTTTTTGTCATTAATATTTTACATGTTAATTATGATGTGACTTGGTATGGGCCTCTTTAGGTTAATCATATTTAAGACTCTTCATGATTCCTGAAATTATATATCTATTTATTTCAGGTTAGAAAAAATTTCTGTCATTTTTTTCATAGCTTTCCAATTCCTTACTCCTCTTCTCCTTCCGGCATATCCATGATGAAAATGGTGGTACACTTAAAGTTGTCCCAGAGATTTCTTAAACTATCCATATTTTGGGGAGGGATTAATTTTGCTGTTCTGATTGGGTGTTTTCTGTTTCCTTATCTTCCAAATTTCTAATTTGATCCTCTGCCTCATCTACTCTCTATTGATTCCCTGTAATGAATTAATTTCAGTAAATGTATTCATTTCATACTGAGTTTTTACTTTTTTATATTTCTGTTTTTATGTTTCTGATCTCTGAAGTTCTAAGTTTGTCTATTGTTCTCCTAAGTTTATTGATCATACTTACAACCAGTGTTTTGAACTCTTCATATAATAGATTGCTTATCTCCATTTTGTTTTTGTTTTTCTGGCGTTTTGTTCTGTTCTTTCATAAACCAATGACAACTGCCATGAATCCCAATGAAAGGTACAGGTCATGTTGAGGCCAGATACTACATGTGTGAGGTATTTTTGGGAAGTCTGAAGCATGAGCCAAGATAGGCTGTTCATAGGAAAAGCCACTAGAAATAGCTTGGATGGTCCTGAAAGTTGGGTAGAGCAAGATGTCAAGATATCACCAAATTGGGGCCAGCCAGCATTATCCAGAATGATGGAGACTCAGAATTGGCACTCACCTGTCAGCTATGTGGCAGGTAGGCCTAGAAAAGGAACAAGAAACAATGTATCTGCCAGCACTTGTGTTGGGAGAAAGCTCTTTCCAGCTCTCACCTTGCTGCCAGAAAATTCTATTCCTTTCCATATATCCCTAGTATCTTTTGAACTTCTGCCCAGCACTGGAGCTCAGAAGGAATGAGTTCAAGTAAATCTGTGTGTGGGCCCTTTAAAAGGAATTGCCTGGAACTCAACCATAAACCTTACTGGTTTTTATAGCCAGAAGCTATGGGGACTTCTCTTCTTGATACTAGAGCCCTGAACTGGGGGTCTTGGTGTGGGGCTGGAATCCCTCACTCTTTAAGGAGACCTCATCAGCTAAGATATTCCTCTCGATTTTGATTCACCACATGTGTATGTACAGCCAATTCTTTCCATGTATCTGTCCTCTTCCTAGTCTGGATGTGGATTTTTCTTTATAACCTTAGTTATAAGGCTTCTATCCAGTTGGTTTCCAGGTAGTTCTGGCTAATGATTGTTTTGTAGTTTAGTTGTAATTTAATGTGGTTGTGGGAGAATGCCAGTATTGCATTTGCCTATACCTCTGTCTTGACTACTTCCTGTCAACTATACTGTAATTATAAAGAGCTTCAGAGTCCAAAATGAAAGTTAGAAAATATCCTCTCCCCCTAGACAGGGACCTACATGGGGCAGAATGAGAAGGCATATCATTATGGATTTTTCTGTTTTCCCCCACTATTTCTTTTTCTTCTCCATCACTCAGCTATTTCTCACTTATTTTAGGCCAGGCTGAAGGGTCCAAGGGATTGTGGGAAAAGAGTATAGCCTCATGTTGCAGTGCCATTGTCTTACAGGCATTACCACCCTCTGGTAGGCAGATATTTAAAGCTAACTTTCATGTTCTGGTACATATATCAGTTCTTTCTGCCTGCAAGATCCTTTGTCCAAATTATGTGACACGTATATAACCTCTTTATTTCTCTAATGCTGCTTGTTACCTCCTGGTCTCTATTTGTTGGAGTCCATTGCCCTGATATGCCTTCTTCAGCAGGAACCCAAAGGACTGTGGATGGCCCACATCTGGTCTTAGGAATACGCATATCTTCTGCCTCAGTGCACATTGGGAGTCAGGCTCAATACCAATCTAGTCATTGTTTTATTGATGCAAATAAGACACAGGCATCAGTGTTTCAAGTCTTCCAAAGAAGGCTCCCATTTGAATAAGTTCTTACAGACAGTCCTCAGGTTTCACTGGACTCAATGTACATCATTTTGTGGTTATGTCACAATCTCCCATTTATTTATATAAAAAAAAGTTTCATTTCGACATATGTTCTTTGTTTTTTATTTATTTACTATAAGGAAAGGTCAGGAATTGTTATATTTGTTTTAATTTTTTTTAACTGTTTCACTTCATTACTGCTGTGTATATGTTCCATGTGAGTGATATAGTTCCTTATGTAGGTGGGTTCAACATACAGCGAAAATGCATTATGTCACCCCATAAAAACAGATCTCCAATGTAACCCGAGGACCTACTGTACTAGGCTTGAGGCAGCACACTTAATCCGGCTCCCTTAAGAAGTGCAACAGCAATTTAGTAACTTTTTAAAAATTCAAGTTAATATTTGCTTAATTTTGAACTATTGATTCTATTTTGATTACCAAAAGAGTGGGTGATTTTTCAAATATCAGGTAATTGGGACTTGAATATCCACTTCAAAATATTTTCCTTAGTGGACTGCCTCATATTTAATTTGCTGCTTGATATTGGTAAATCTAAGTGACTACATCAAACTCTTGTTTTGACCTTCTGATCTGGTCATATAAGTTTTTGTTTTCATCTTAATTATTAAACTAAAATACGGACAATTAGGCCCATAAGAAAAAAAAAAAAACATAAGTTTAATAAAAACTATGAACCTCTTTGTAATCATCCATAAAATAATGGAATTGCACTAGCTGATATTTATACTCATATCAGATTTAAAATTCTGAGTTTTTATATACTATAATTCTCAGAACAAGGCTGATTTTATTAATCTATTTTTTGCTATAATCAGAATTATATTTTCTTAATAATTAGGCCTGTTTAGGAATTTTAAGCGTGTATTCTAATTAATATTTACTGAGTACCTACCATGGATCCTATCATGGAGCAAGTGATAATTAGACCATATGAGTGACATTGTAAAGCTTAATTTACCTCTTTCAATTTATTTATTAAAAAACCCTATCAATTTCAACATTTTCATGTGTGTTTTAGAACAAATTAACCTGCCCTTAAAACACCTTGCACTGTTAGGAGACAAATCATGTAAAAATAAAATGATCATATTGACAAAAGGCTCTGAAAATCTTTTGAACATGCATACAATTGTGTACTTCAGTAACTAGAGCTGTCACTGGAAGTTGCTGATTTTTTTCCAGTTATAAATCTAAGATACAATAACTTCCTATGAACTTAAAACAGTGATTCCCTAATTCAAAACAATTATCTCTAGAAGTATTTTCCCAGTTTCCCCCAATTTTAAAAATCTTCCATAGCATTTATTGCCATAATACGTGTAAGGAGACCAAATAATGAAACTAATAATTTGAGTACAATTACTCAGTGTTTATTGACAATCCTATATCCAGTTCCATCCAGGAATGACTGATTCAGATATCTTTCAAAAAATTGGTGTACCAGTTAAATTCACCTTTATTGCCTCCAGTGTAAAGCAGACTATAGAGAATATAACCATTTTCCCACTTTATGATTTGAAAATTCTCAACTTCACATTCAGATATATCTTTGGGAGAAAATAGAGAAAGATGGCTGTCTTTGGGGAAAAAAAGTTTTTCATGCTAAAATTTCAATTTTAGCACATTGAATCACATGAAATTCCTCTTATGTATGTGCCTAAACATTCCATACATAATAATAACTATAATGATATGTATTGATTGCTTAATATTTTAATGTAATAATTTTTACAATAGCATTTCATAGATATATAAGTTAATTCACTTGCTCTTTTCCATTTGATGCCACATTTATACAACCTAACCCATAGGTAATGGCAAAGCAATCCACACACCATTAGGCTATGAGATTGTAACCAATCTTGTTTTCATTGAGGAAATAAATCTATGGATTCAGTGGGTTTTCTATTTGAAAAAAGTGGCAGCCAGGAATTATTGATCAGTAACTGTGACAAAGACATATAAGACAGCAGGAGATAAAACTACTAAAGCCATGGGATACTTCACACAGAAGGAACCTAAAATACATGAAAAAAATCATATTTGTTGTAGTTTCCATTTTGATTCTTGAGTGGATTAGTTTTACTATATATATGTGACTATACACACACACACACACACACACACACACACACAAATTTCAAAAAAAAAATTGTATACAAGTTAAATTCACCTCTATTGCCTCCTATGTAAAGCAGACTATAGAGAATATAACCATGTATAGATAGATAACTATGGAAGTTTGACTGGGAGGTTGAGAGTTCTGTTACTCGCTATGTTGTGCACTGACCACCATGGGGTGGTGCAGAAGGAGGGGAGACTCTGACCAGCAGCAAGAAGGCCCCAATCAGCCCTCATCACCAGCCAGGCCTATGGACTCTACCCATGTCATGCACTGGGCTTCTAGTGAAAGATAGGATGACCTAACTAACACATGTTTTGAGAAATCTGTTAACTTTGTTAATTTAGACATCTACTTCTAATGTAGTCTGTTTATAAGTGTTGTTTTTTTTTTCATTATCCCTTGTCTGTTGGACATTGGCACTGACTTAAAGTCTATATCATCGTGTTGGGAGGAAATGAGAATCTTGTTAGGGATGGAGTGCCCGTAGTCTAGTCCACTTATTTTCATGAGAAGCTAGGCAATCAATCTCTACTTTAAAACTTAGTTTTGACATATAAATCACCAGTTTTCCTCTATCATGTTAACAACTGCTCCTCCTCAACCACTATCCTATTTTAATTTTATCATGTTTTTATATTTTCACCTTGAATTTTTTGTCTATTGTTTTCCTCTTTTCCCTCTTACTTCTCTTGTTGCACCCCCTGCTTCATTTATCTAATATAGCTAGAATAATTTACTTTGAACACTTTCTCTCCTTCATCCACTAATTTATTTTTAAACTTTGCCTCTGCTGTAGGTGAAATTCCTTCCTTTTAAGAGCAGCTCAGCCTTAAGCAGAGCATGGAGAATAGTGGTTCTTTTCTAGACAAGAACTGGAACAGAATATCTTCCAAGGCAGGTAGATAGAATAACTTGCATGCCAAGTAATTAGTAGCTCAGGGCCTTATCTCTAAACAGAGACTTGGCTTTTTTCCAGGAACTTGGGGTAATGACTCTTCCCCACAGATTTATGGAAAAAAAAATTGCTCAAATAAATGAGTTATAAACAAATATATTTAATTTATTGGTTGTAAATAAATAAATGGAGGTTCTCTCCAATGGAGATGTGAACACTTTGGTGTGGATTTAATGCTTGGATTAGAGACCATCATTCTTCTTCCTGGCTGCAGATAGATTCAGATCAGTACTTTTCTCTACCTTGTTGGAAAAGGAGACCACACATATGTGAAACAAGTTACAGGGCATTTTGCAAAGCAACAATGTCAACAAGTAGAAATTAGTCTGGCACAGTGAAAAATAATACTTTACCCAGAACTGCCCCCTACATGTAATATTTACCTCTCTTTTAAATCAGAACTATAGCAAGGGCTAGCATTTGGTGAAGGCAATATAAATAAATTTGATGTTAGAAATATCTTGTTCAAATCCCATTATCTGTGAAATGAAAGAAATTACAGGGTAGTATTAAAAATAAGTATTTAGTGCGAATGTGGCTCCATTAGTTCTGTAGCGGAGGCAATACTATACTATAGTAGCAAATGAGTTGATAGTTTATTTCTTAAGTATCTCAACTTTAAAATAGTAGTTAAAGTCACTAATTATCCGAGAGATGCAAATCAAAAAGACAATGCGATACCATCTCACACCTGTCAGAATGGCAATCATCAACAAATCAACAAATAAGTGTTGGTGAGGATGCGGAGAAAAAGGAACCCTTCTGCACTGCTGGTGGGATTGCAGACTGGTGCAGTCACTGTGGAGAACAGTATGGAGTTTCCTCAAAAAACTAAAAGTGGATCTCCCATTTTACCCATCAATCCCACTCTTAGGAATATATCCTAAGAAATTGGAATATATCCTAAGAAATTAGAAACACCAATCATAAAGAATTTATGCACCCCCATGTTCATAGCAGCACAATTTACAATAGCTACAATTTGGAAATAGCCTAAGTACCCATTAGCAGATGAGTGAATCAGAAAACTAGGGTACATCTACACATTGGAATTCTATGCTGCCATAAAAAACAAGGAATTCTTACCATTTGCAGCAACCTGGATAGAACTGGAGAGCCTTATGCTAAGTGAAATAAGCTAGTCAATGAAGGAGAAACACCATATGATCTCGCTCATTTGTGGATAATAACATTATAAACTGATGAACAAAAGAATAGATACAGAGGCAGTAAGCATCAAAAAGACTGGAAAATTATAGCAGGAAGGTTAAGGAGAGGTGGGGTAGATAAGAGATCAACCAAAGGATTTGTATGCATGCATATAAGCATAATCAATGAACACAAGACACTGGGGGGTTAGGGTATGCCTGGGAGGGGGCAAGCAATGGGAAGATATGTATACATGTAACACATTACTAAAAAAATAATCCTTCCTGCCCAAAATAAATAATAGTGGTTTATGTTGCATATAGTGTCTTTCTTGATCTAGTACTTGGGGGACTGTAATGGATTATTTTAAAGAATACAGAACACATAAAGTTTGCTTACTCGTAAAAGGAATAGAGGTATATCAAGGCCTTTACAAACATAGATACCAGGTTTGTATCCTGTACTGTACTTTATAGCATTTCTTAATAGTATACTTTCCTAAGAGATATGTAGTTTGAGAAACATAAAAAGAGCTTGTAATGGAGGAACTAGAGGGCTATGATTTATAACAATGACATTAATGTTTAAATAATGCATACTTTCAAATGTTTCCAGGTGTTAAAGCTATTATGCATTTTAGACTAAAATCTTCAGTGTTCTTGAAATAAATGGTTATATAAGCTCTTCATAAAAGTTTAATAAAATGCTTACTAATGGCCTTCGCAAAGCCAATCTGCTTAAAGCCTTTTTGTGCTAATTCTTAAAAGGGGGTTATGTTTGCATTGTGATTAGTATTATCACACTGAATAAGTGGGTTGTCCACGACTATGTAAATGTCAACATTTTTTAATGTTATAAGGTGGTTTTCATTAGAAAGATAAAATTCTTGGTGCAGTGCAATATTCTGGAAAGATTAACAGGGAACATTTTAATCTAGACTGTCTCTCCTCCAGTTATATTGTACTTAACAGAAACAATATTCTGGCCTTAAGGTTAGTTAGTAGGAAATTACAGGATCAAAGTAAACTTGAAACTGTGCATTGTGTCTACTTTATTGTAACAATTGAACAGGGTCATTTACTGCCTGCCTTTGAGGACCTCTGTCCAGATGGGTCTTTTGCACAGTCACTGAAATCCATTCCAAAGGGTCAGACGCTGAACACTCAGAATGATGGCATGGACCAGGTGTTAAAAAACCGAGGCTGCCTGTGAGAGGAGCTCATGGGCGGATGACTATTTCTGTCAGCTGCCATGATTGACTATGCTAGTTGTTTAAGTTGTGCTTTCCCAGAAGGCTCCTTGAGGATTACTTTGTGGTCCTTATTGACACCTTTAAACTTTCAATAGCCATTATTCTTACACTTTTTTTTATCCTGTCATAACATTTTCCATCAGAATTATATTGATTTCCTTTTTCAAAAAAAAATGTAATCATACTGATAGACTGAATTTTTCTATTTCTGCCAGAAAAAAAAGCTATTAAAACACTTGCCCATCTTCCTCAAACTGATACCATGCATTTAAAATATTTTTGCAATCATAAATACCACAAGGACATATGTACCCAGTAAACAGTTTCTATTTTTATGACACTTGCTTCTCAAGAACAGACATAGTCTTTAAAGGGGGGAAAAAAATTGCCAGCTCTAAATTGATTGACATTTGTTTACTTAACTCTCTCCTTTTGAAAGCCTGCACACCTATTTCAACCTTGAACAGTTTCCAACTGTGGTATACTGGAACATTTTTTCATTTATTAAGTTCAGTGTTGCCAACCCAAACAAAGTATAATCAGCGATGATCCGAGCAGACCAAGCTGTCTAGCACCATACAATGTATCTGCATACTAATTTCCAAATTCCCTCACATTTCCAGAGAACTAATGGGATCATTTTCATTCTGTTACAGCAACTCAACAGTTACTGAATCACCATCTGTGTTTTTGTTAACCTGAATCAGATATGAATTCTGTTATTGCAAGGTAGAGCAGCTTGTTTAATGATTCTTAATCTTTTCTTTAATTAAATCATGCAGCCAACCTGAAAAATCTATCTTAATGCAAATTAGGAGCTTTTTTGGCATTCACTTACAGTAATGCACTAATAAGGTTAATTTATGAAGGTTCTCTTCCAGTCTGTACAGATGATATTTGTTCACTGCATATTTTTAGCATATTGTCCCTTTTTGTAATATTTTAAGTAATAAAAACAGTTATTTTTCACTTACACAAATGAGATACTGTAAGCAGCACTCACTGTTAACCAAAACTAAGTACAAAAATTATAAAGAATTCTAGGTAACAGGAGAATTCATTTTGATGAATTTCAAATGTTATCTCTCTCCTAACCATTTTCAGTTTCTTAGGAATATAAGAAAAGAGAAGCTCAATAATTAGTTGAGGCATTCCCTTGAACTTTTCCTTAATCCTTTTGGACATGAGCTAGTAATATAAAAAATAAAATATCAGAAAATAATCTTATCAAGACTTATCAGTCACATAATTATTATGAATTGCAGAATACTTTGTCTAAACTTTTTTCAATTAGGTATTATATATATTATAAGGCTAAATTCATTATAGACATTCAATCCTAGATCTGTAATAGATTATAAGAAATGGTACAGGATAAAAAGAAAATAGCAACTTGTAAAAGCAGTGGAATTAAAAGTTAATGAATAAAAAATACTAAATATCATTCTAATATTGACCCATGGGGCTTTTCTTTATAACCCTGACTCTGATTATATTATGTGGCAAAACATGTTATATTATGATTAAGACATACAGTTAACTCTAAACCCGAGTTTAGTATTTGACTAAATACAAAATATGGTTAATATTTTAGGTATGGACAAAATACTAATTATTTGCATAAGTTTATGGTACGTATATGAATTTGGGACCCACATAAACACAAATGTTGCACATACAAATGTGGATAAAAACAAGATGCTAGCTGTCCTCAAACACTTTAAAATATATTGAAGGGATTATTAACTTTGCATGCATAGTTTTTCTAATGTTATTTTAAGTGAGGCTTTGGCATTTCCTGAAGTGTTTTATATGTTTCAACTCTATAATCAATCATCTGTTTACCATCCTGTCACATCTCCTTCGATCAACTTTACCCGCCCTATATCCTCTTCTACCTCCCCCTATATGCCTTTCCCTCTAGGAATCATCATACTGTTACCTGTGCCTATGAGGTTTATTTGTTTTTCTTAATCACTTCACCTTTTCACCCATCCCCACAGGTTACCTTTCCTCTCCTCTCCTCTGATAGCTGTCTTCTGTCCTCTACCTATGAGTCCGTTTCTATTTAGCTTAGTTTGTTCATTAGATTCCACATATGAGTGAAATTATATGGCACTTTCTCTGACTGGCTTATTTTACTTAGCAAAGTGCTCTCCAGGTTCATCCATGCTGTCCAAAGGGTAACATTGCTTTCTCTTTTTCACAGCCAAGTAGTATTCATTCTGTAAATGAATCATAGCTTTTTAATTTATTCATCTACTGATGAACATGGCAGCTTCCTGAAGCATTTATATCTCCCTTATATGGTTATTGCTCTCTAGTTAGATGGTCATTTATTTAAAAATGGGTTAAACTTTTAATAAGATTATTAACAATTCCTGTCTCACACTACAACTTGAAATGTCCTATAATAGGATGCTATAACTGATGAAATAAGTCAATCAAAAAATGTTATGCAGTTATCTATCTTCATGACATTTTGACTTACTCTCTAAATGGTCGTTTGATTAAATACACTTTAAGTATCACAACCTATTTCTTTAGAACATAATTGGGTACAGGTTATTTCCAAAACAAAATTATTATTTTTTAAAAAACACATTCATTTTTTATGTAATAAATAAGTTTTTCATATATTTCATTGTAGAATTCTGAAATAAGAACATGCCATCCATGCCCTAAAGCACTGTGAAATAATAGGAGTAAAAGATGAGTACTGTGACCTTAAAATAAGCAATAAATTATAGAATATATTGCTTTGGTTATGACCAGACCCTAAGCTTACGTCTTTTATCTACAGTAAATGTATGCAAATCATGATATGTAGTTTTATATCTCCTAGATTTTGAAAAGATAAAAACAACTTGATTAATGAGGTAACAAATCTATTACTGCCTTTTAATTCCAAAGTACAGTATGGTTGTTGACTATATTTATTATATCTCCAGGTGCAATTCAGGCCAGAGGTTACTGAGCCCAGCAGAAACATCAGTAATGTGGAGAGAAAAAAGTACATATAAGTAATAATTAGGATGAAAGCAAGGCTCTGGTGTTTAATTACAACCAGCAAGTGGGATAAAGTATTTAAATACAGTGGTACCTCGAGATATGAGTGCCCTAACATACGAGATTTTTGAGATACGAGCCCTGGAGCAAGCGATTTTTACTTTGAAATACAAGCAACATTTGAGATAGGAGTAATTACATGGATTGGATGGCTGCCCACGACCCAACAGTTTATCTCAACTCGAGCGTCTCATAGTTTCCCACGCCTCAAGGTTACTGAATGAATTAAACTGGTATCTAGAGGTACCACTGTACTACTTTGGCTCAGTGATTACATGAAACATAGGAACTAGAGATATCTTTTGGCATGAGTGGGATATTTGTATATGAAACCAAATGACAGAGAAATAGTCTTATCTAGAAAATTGGTAAGTTACATTGCTTTTTTTTTTGAGGCAGAATCTATAAAATACTGAATTATTATTACCTTACAGCAAAGCTGCTATTTTAAGACTTTTAAACTAATATTGACTGCTGTCAGATCAGTTCCTAGATTTATTGATTTAAGAAGTAGATATAAACTGAGGTGAAGGCAAGGTCAGGTCAATATTTATCTTGTGAATCAATGAATTTTAATACTAACAAAAATGAAGCTCAATAAATGTACATGATTAAGGAGAGAAATAATCCAATCAAAAGTTTGTAATTTTGAAATTTCTTAAGCAAATTTGACTTGGCAGTTTAAAATATTATGTGATATTACATACCTTAAGGATATACAGGAAAAAAATTCTGAATATGAGTCTTAAGAACCTAAACTATGCAATATATACATGTGCAATTTTCCTGTCTCCATAAGATAAATGTTTTTCTATGATATTGGATTACTGTTTATTAAACATCTTTCTTCATTTTAGCTATTATTTTTCTAACTCAGAAGAGAAAGAAACAAATGAAAGAACATTTAATGCTGAGGAAGAATTCTGTTTAATTTTTAACCCAATATCACTTGAAATATGGTTCTAGCCAGTATTTCTCAGTGGTTGAGCATTAACCTATGAACCATGAGGTCATGGTTCCATTTCTAATCAGAGCATATGCCCGGGTTGCAGACTTGATCTCCACTTGGGGCGTGGAGAGAAACATCAATGATATTTCTCTCCTTTCTCTCTGAAATCAATAAAATATAAAATAAAATGAATGTTCCTTAAAAAAACAACAACACACAATAGTATAAATGCTTGGTTTATGTGTATCTTCTCTTTATAGCTCCTGTGTGCTCCAAGATATTTGACTGTCTTATCCTGTCCAGGCTGCTATGACAAAATATTACAGACTGGGAAGCTTATAAAGAACAGAAACTTAATTTCTCACAGTTCCAGAGGCTAGAGATCATCATCAGAATCCCATCATGGTCAGAAGAGAGCCTTCCTTCCAGTTGCAGGCTATCCTTACATGGTGAAAGGGGGAAAGAGAGCTCTCTGTGGTGTCTTTCATAAGGACATTAATAATTTCCCAAGACTCTATTTACTAATGTCATCACAGTGGGCATTGGGATTTCAACAAATGAATTTAGGGTGAATATAAACATAAAAACATAGTGTTGTCATACTGTAATACAAAATAGTTTACTATACTTAGTAAACACATTTATTATGGTCCATAATTCCTAAGTTCAGATTCTTGAGGCTTAATACTTCAAATCAGTTCCAGATAATAGCAAGTTAGCTCAGGGGAGAAAACAGGATGGCGGCATAGATGAACACCTAAACTGCTGCCTCGCACAACAATTTCAAAACTACAACTAAAAGAAGAACGGACATCATCCATAACCACAGGAAAACTGGCTGAGTGGAAATTCTACAACTAGAAGGAAAGAGGTGTGGGGGCTAACAGAGACTAAGAAGAGCTGCAAAAGCTGAGTTACAGAGAGAATGGGTGGTGGAGTGCTTGGCTGGCTTCTTTTAGAGGGAGGGAGATGGAAACTCCTGACTGCACTGAACCCCAGTTCTGGGAGAGACCCTGGGGATCTAGACTCATACAGATCCCCAAAGTGCACAGGAACCAAAAAGGTAGAGGTCTGGAGGCGCATGTGTGTGTGTGCACACAGAGAGGGCTGCAGTGATTACTGAGGGACACTTGAGACCCAGGGGCCACATAGGGTGGGACTGACTGGAAGCAAAGGCTCTCTGCTCAGCCCTGAAACTCCACCCCATCCAAGCTCAACAGGGAGGCTTTTGCAATTTTTCAAGTCTTGTATCATAAGGCTCACTCCAGCACAGAAGTTCTCCTGGCATAGACAAAGGGACAGATCACAAACAAAAGAAATAGGGGAAAACAAACAACTGGATATAGAGTCCAAAACCATGGTTATAAGGTTTTTCAAGGATTTCCTAGAAAAGATGGAAACATTTAGCAAGACCCAAAAGAGATGAAAAAGGACTAAATAGAAATTAAACATGCACTGACTAAAAAATATTATACAGAGACCTAACAGCAGACTAGAGGAATGCAAGAATCAAGTAAAAGATTTGAAACACAAAGAAGCATAAAACACTCAACTGGAAAAGAAAAAAGAAAAAGGAATCCAAAACTGTGAAGATAGTGTAATAAGCCTCTGAGACAACTTCAAGCATACCAACATCAAAATTATGGTGGTGCCAGAAGAAGAGAGAGATCAAGATGCTAAAAACCTCCTTGAGGAAATAATAACTGAAAACTTCCCACACCTTGTAAAAAATAAATAAACTTACAAGTCTAGGAAGTGCACAGAACCCCAAACAAAAGGAATCCAATGAGTACCACACCAAGACACATCATCATTAAAATGCCAAGAACAAAAGACAAAGAGAGAATATTAAAAGCAGCAAGAGAAAAACAGTTAATTACCTACAAGGGAGTACCCATATGATTATGGGTACTATAGAAACTATATAGCCTGTAGAAACTATACAGGCTAAATGGAATGGCAAGGAATATTCAAAGTAATGAATAGCAAGAACCTACAACCAATATTACTCTACCCAGCAAAGCTATCATTCAGTACTGAAGGGCAGATACCGAGCTTCACAGATAAGAAAATCTAAAGGAGTTCATCACCACCAAACCAGGATTATATGTAATGCTGAAAGGTACTCTTTAAGAAGAGGACGAAGAAGAAAAAGGTAAAGATAAAAATTATGAATAACAAATAGATGTCTATCAACAAGTGAATCTAAAAATCAAGTGAATAAAAAAGCTGATTAGCCAAAATGGGTTTGACTCAGTGGATAGAGCATCACCCTGCAGACTGAAAGGTTCTGGGTTCGATTCCGGTCAAGGACATGTACCTGGGTTTTGGACACATCCCTGGTGGGAAGCGTGCAAAAGGCAGCTGATTGATGTCTCTCTCTCATTGCTGTTTCTAATTCTCTATCCCTCTCCTTTCCTATTAACCAGCGAGATGGCTACAGCATATTCTTGGCCACAGCACCCTGAGCCCAATTCACTGACAGGTAACCAGGACACCACCATACATGCACTAGGCCAGGAGCATTGTTCTGTGAACTCAAAGGTCATCAAATCAACTCCTGGACTCAGCACTTGGCCATATTTCAGGTTCACTTCCCAGTTGGGGTGCATACAGGAGGCAACCAATATATGTTTCTTCCTTTCTCTCTCTCCCCTTTCAAATCGTCCCTGTCCTCTCTCTTCTAAAATTAATAAAAACATATAATAATAAAACCATACTATTTTAATTTGACCAGGTGTCCTTCTGAATGAAGGGATGAAGCTGGGGCTTCAAGGGAAGCCTGGGTCACAGATGCCAGAGATAAGCCAGTGCTGGCAACCAGGGGAAGGAAGGCATACTTCTTCATGAATTTCATGTTATTGGCCTGTAGTATATATATGAGAAATAATCAGACACTGGTGAGTTTCATCAGGGATAAAGGAAGACCAAGAAGAAGACAATATTTAATTATACAGATGTTTATTGTTAACCTAACAACCAATCCTAGTGCAAAACATTAAAATGCTTCCTTCAATCTTGGGAATTATGCATGATTGGGAAGCAAAAATTGTTTCTCAAAGGGAAGGGTGACCATGCCATCTATCATTCAAGTTTAAATACATCCAAGTGATAAAGGGAGCCCTCTTAAAATCAGTAGGGGTGGGTGAGTGAAAGTGCTGGGGGTTGGGAGTAGGTGGGGAGAAGCAATGGGGGAAAGAGAAGACATATGTCACATTTTAAACAATAAGTAATTTAATAGATGATAGAGGATAGATAGATTATAGATAAATAGATAGATATAGATAGGAAGAAATGCTTGAAGATCTTGGATCATTACCCTGAGTGGACCACTTGTATTGGAATTATCTGAAGTCCTTATTTTAAAATGTGAATGCTGGGCTCTAGTTTCCCTGCAACAGACAGGATTTCTGAAACTGGGATAGGCCCTGGATAGTTGGTTGAACATTGGTCCATGCACAAATAGGTCACTTGTTGGGTTCCTGTTCAGAACACATACCCAGATTGTGGGTGATCCCTGATCTGGGTACATGGGGAAGGCAACCAGTGGATGTTTCTCACATTGATGTTTCTCACTCACTCTCCTTTCCTCTCTAAAGCCAATAGAATATTAATAAAATAAAAAGGGTTGAGACTCTGCATTTTAACAAGTATCCCAGATGGTACTGAAGTACATTTATGTTGTGAAAATTAGAGCAATAGGTAAGAAAAGAATGAACTTACTCATGAAGAGGCAGATTATAAAACTTCATACTTGCCCAGGACAATTTTACTCTTTGCTATACCTGAATATGTTGGATTCATGATTCAGTAAGATTTGCCGGATTAATGATACAGAATTTTATAATGTACTTCAAATGTAAATAAATCCCCTATTTTATAGATATGGTTCATAAAATCAGATGAAAGCTTGAGCCATCATACAAACTGACATACTTTTGCTCTATACCAGAAATGTCTTTTGGTGATTCACCCAAGGAAGGATATGAGAATGAAACTGTGGGATTTAAAGAAACTGCTTTAGTATCACTCCTACTCCCAACCATGGGAAGCCCAAAACAATAAATATAAGTTAAAAGGAGACATCCCTTGTGTCTTAAAAAAAAAAATAAGGGAAATATGATACTAGAGGTAGGATGCATGAAAATACATGCACTGGAGGGAAGAGTCCCTCAGCCCAGCCTGCCCCCTCTCACAATCCAGGAGCCCTCAGGGGTGGGAGGCAACCTGGTGACCAGGGAAAGGCAACAGCCGCATCACATTTCTGCTTCTGCTACTGCTGGCAGTGCAAGCTGCAGCTCACTCTGGTTACCTGAGCCTCCAGTGGCCCTGGGAAGCTGCCGTCCAAGGCTTTCCTGCACCTTGGGCTGGCCCTGAGTGACTGGGCAGCCACCATCCAAGGCTTGCTTGCACCTCAGGCATTGGCTAGGCAGCTGCCATCCGAGGATTGCCTGTGCCTCAGGCCACCCACGACAGCTGGGGAGTTGAGGGGATTTGGTGCTGCCATCTTTGAGATGTGACAGTCAATTAGCAAAGCCCCTCCTTATTGGCTGTGGGTTCTGCCATCTTTGTGAGGGTGTGATGGTCAATTAGCATATGCCCTCTTTATTAGATAAGATGACTAAAAGCAGGTGATTTAAGGTCACATTTTGATTGAATAACTACTTAACATCACATTATTTTGACTTAAAATGCATTCAAATAGATTTAAGGAAAATATGTAATTTTCAGAAACATTTTTGGAGTCTCTGGCAATTGCAACCATCATTCATGATGGTGAATTCTAGCCTGAAAAAAAGCAGAGAACATTAACCAGAAGCAATTCACTTATCCAAAAAATGATTATTTTCTTGTGATTTTTCTGAAAAACACATATCTGCCAGGAAATAAGCAAGAGTACGAACAACCAACCATAACAAGAGGAAGGTTGCTTTCTGAGCATCAATTGTGATATATGCAGATTTCTTTATTTAAAATAAAAACATTAAAATCATAGCTTAAATGTTTAAATATTATTTGACCTAAAATAAAAGAAATAAATTCACCCATTGTAGTTTCTCCAAGCTGAAAAGACTATTTTTCATCTAAAACAAAAAAGGCACCATTTGTTTGATACCATTTTGATGAATTATTAATTTTATCACAGCTAAGATGACAGCTAATATTAGAACATTGAATTATTAATTTTCAAATGTGCAATAAAAAAGCAGAGTAAATATAAACTGAGATGTGTTTTATGTATGGCTTGCATTGTTTACATATTCTAGTAAAGAAAAAAATATCAAAGGAAACAGAAGGAATTAAAAATCTTGTCAACACTTCTGATAAATTTCTTTACTCAGTACTTTCCATGCCACATTAAAATATAAACCACAAATAACATTATGTATTATTTGATAATAAATGTGATTATTGAACACTAAAGATATACATTACCCATATTGCAAATCATCTTTGTGCCCTTCCAATCAGGACAGTTAAATTATAAAATGATAATAAGATTGAGAAACATCTGTAGTCTTACAAGATTCACCTCTAATCCTTCTAGGATTATTATATTGAAAAATGAAAACTCTTGATTCAGATAGCTTTTAGTTATTTTTTGTAGCCATTATACTTTTTGTCATGATAAATATTACTGTTACTTCATGGAATAAAGCTAAAAAGGTGCCAGTCTTCCTCAAATAAACAATGTTAACACAAAAACAAGGACAGATGCCTATCAGTACAACTCAGTCACATTTGTAGCTAATGCTGAGAGTCCTGTGTAATATCCTACATAATAAAAGCCTAATATTCTATGTGTCCGGTCATCCAGTCAGCCATACAACCAATCAAAATATAAATATGCTAGTGATATGCTAAAGTTGTTTAGCTGCTCACTATGATGTTCACTGACCACCAGGGGACAGATGCTCCAACTGGTAGGTTAGCTTGTGCTGGGGTCTGGTTAATTGGGACTGAGTGAGATAAGCTAGACATGCCCTGGAGCCCTCCTGTGGTCCATCCTCAGTGGGCCAACCTCTCACATCCCTCCCTGGCTCTAATTGTGCACCAGTAGGGTCCTTTGGCCTGGCCTGCACCCTCTTGCAATCCAGGACCCCTCAGGAGATGTCAGAGCAGCAGTTTCAGCCCAATCCCTCAGGCCAGGCCAAGGGATCCCACTGGGGCATGAATTTGTGAACTGGGCCCCTAGTCTATATATAAAAACCTAATATGCAAAGTGTCTCTCAGGAGTTTGACTGATCAAGAGTTGAATTGCACACTATGATGTGCACTGACCACCAGGAGTTGGTGTGAAACAAAGGAATACCCCAGACAGTAGCTGGAAGCTGGAGAAGAGAGGCCCTGGCTGGCTGCCAGCAGACAGCTGCTAAGGAACCCACCCATACAAAAATTTCATGCACTGGGCCTCTAGTCTCTTCAGAAATATCAAACCTATAAGTAGTAGATTCTTGAATAAGAAAGTTTCTGAAATACTGGAGTCCTCAGCACTCTGCAGTATAGAGCAGAACCACTACTGAGAGAAAAGGGAGAGTTAGAGGAGATAGAGAAGTGGCTATAAGACAGGCTGATGGACATTTTTAGGGCATAATTCCTTCTCAGAAGAAATAAACTAGTTGTTCATCTCAGAGTCCACCATGGTTTAATCCAGATAAAAGATGAATTTACATTAATTAAAATAAATTCTGTTTTCTTTATTATGTCACTTACTATTTAGGCACATGGATCAAGGAATATAGATAAGAATTTTCACAGTAGATTGATTTTTTTTTGGTGTTCTTTATTTTTCTTTCCAGTAGTAGGATCCCAAGTAGAAGATGATGTGCCTTATTGGCTCATCTAATTTAGAGAAGAATGGTTTTAGCTATAAATGCTTTTATGATAACATTCAAAACAATCATGATTAATCTCTATTTTTATATTCCACCATTGCCATATATGCCCCACTGGGGGTCCTGTGTAAGCTGTTAGAAGATTATTCTTTTACTAATTGTATTATGGTATAAATTTACTAATAATTAAAACACATGTGTAATTATAATACTCATCATTTGGTGACATATTTACTAGTAATCTTATAGATGAAATAAAAACTAGCACCTATGTTCTAGGCCTTCTCACTCTCATCATCTCTATAAAGTAAATACTATATGCACACCTGTTTTTAAAAGGTTAACTTGCCCAATGTTGCATAACTGGTAAGAAGCTGAAGTAGAATTCAAATGTGTATCTGTATGAATTTAAATATTGTTTTTATTTATTTAATTTTACATTTTTTAAATAATTTTTTATTGGTTTCAGAGAGAGGAAAGGAGAGAAAGAGAGAGAAAGAGGAACATCAATGACGAGAATCATTGGTAGGCTGTCTCCTGCATATCCTGTCCTAGGGATGGAACCTGCAATTCAGGCATGTGCCCTGACCTGGAATTGAACCATGACCTTCTGGTTCATAGGTTGACACTCAACCACTAAACAGGCAATATTGTTTTTCTTTTTTTTTTCTTCTAGGTAATTCATCTTAATCATGAAAACTCACAAGATATGTAAAACTATGAAAATGTCTGCGTACTCTAAAGTAATATTGTGTAAGTTAATTAGACATTTGTTTAATTGGCTTTACATAATTAATGGAGTCCATACAACCCCTGAGCTCTGTACTATTATTACCTAGGTTTACTTGCAAGGGAGGCTGAGACACGAGAGGTTAAGTAAATTGCTGGTCACTAATAGGGCTGGACTTTGAGGGCACAGTATATTACAATCCCAATTGTGGTGATATGCTCATATTGACACAGGAATACATAACATAATGAAAAAAAATCAAAATTAGAGGCAAGAGACCAATAGGCTTTATGGCTCCTGGATTCATTAGAAAGAAGAGAGTTCAATTTGTTCCCTTAAACAGAAATGAGAAACAAGTCAACTCTCTTTTAGAATGTGGAGGGTTGTCTCTACTTTTCTTCTTCATTTTCGTTAATTGGTCTCCAAGCTCTCCACTTCTTCCCAGTCACTGGCAGGAGTCAACAGGAGCCTCAGTAAACTGTATGCTCTACAAAAACCTGTGACACTTTGTAAGCCTCACCCCCAAATAGGCTCACTTCTACATTATACCTTAAGATCATCAGGACTAACCTACTTGTGCTCTTTAATCATGTTTATGCCAGTTACCATAATAAGACTAAATTCTGATGCCTGTCTTCCATATATGCCTGTATATGTGCCTCTATTTATTTCCTTCCTGACTCATAAAACCCTCCTATTGGGCTCTCTTTAACTTATGGATAGTGTTCCATAACCCTCACTATAGATCTATCCTAGTCCTCTTCTCTAAATGTCCTGTCTCCCTTATAAAGGAATTTCAACACTCTCCTGAGGGCCATTCTCATCTTTAATCTTCAAAAGTAATACCTGATTTCTCTCTCACATTCTTTCTATTATGGGGCATGAAGGTTTGGTACATCTTTTCCTCATTCTACTACTGGTCCATTTTCCCTTTCCTCCTCCTAGAAATTCCCCAGCTTTCAGTCTCTGGTCATCTGACTACCCCACCCAATACCCCTCCCAATTATAGCCCTTTACAGATATGTTGGGCCCCTTTTCCTCACTGCTTAACAGTTCATTGTGTAAACTTCATGTAATGTTCCTTACCTAATACTCCTAACAAAATTCCCGAGAATAACAATATCTACATTCCTTGGCCTCTACATTCCTTGGCCTTCTCTCATCTAATGATTTTTGGCCTCTGCCTTTCCTCAATCATCCATTTTCAATGGCAGATGCAAGTCCTTGTCATTACCAAAAACTCAGTTCCTTCCCCAATATCAACAGAAAGCTTCTTCCTTGCAGCTCTGTGGCCTAGGCTTATAGCTATCTTCTTAATCCCAATAGTTCTTCAGACACATTCAGACATCCCATCACATTTTTACTTTTCCTCACTCTCCTAAATCCTAACTTACTCTCTTCTCCAGGATAACTCCATGTCCCATTATCAAAATCATTTCCTTATACATACCCTCATTTATCTTGCCCTTTACTATTCTTATGGCACTTACTTGGCAAAGCCCGAAAGTTAAACTCAAAGGGGCCCTTAATATTGTCAGGCAACCACACTACTTTCCCCTAGCAATCTCATTCTCTCACATTCCTAAATGACTGTTTATGACCTCCTTTTTTGCTCAACTTTCAACACCTGATCTCCCATCATCACTCATCTATAATAACCTTGCTTCCTATTTAATTGTGAAACTGAAGCAATTGGAGATCTTCTAGGGACTCCACTGCCATATTTATTCACCCAGCCACCACCATCTGCTCAATCTTCATCTTTCTATGGATGAACTTTTTGTGCTCTTGGCTAAGGTCAAACCCTTTGCTTATGCATTTTAGTTCTCATACCCTCTGGTGTAATGAAAGGTCTCTCTTCAGAAATTCCTTCTCACTTTTTTTTCAATCATGAATTTTTCCTCTCCATTCTGGATCATTTCTAACAACATACAAACATGCACTTATTTGCTCTGTAAAGAAGAACAAGCAAACACTTCTTTTCATGTTGCCCTTTAACTACTAGTTCCTTTTGCTATTTTCCTTTATAGTAAAACTGATTAAAAGAGTTGTCTATATTCATAGCCTCTGATGTTTCTCCTTTTCTTCTGAACCCACTTTATTCAGGCTTTTACACCCACAATTCTACCAGAATTGGACATCTATCACTTTCACATAAATAAATCTGTCATCTAATACCTAGGCCTCATTTTATTGAACCTCTCAGTGAAATTAACATGACTGATTATGGTGTTTTCCTTGAAGCACATTCACTTGAATTCCAGAACATTCAATTTTCTAGTTTTTCACTTACCTAGATGTTTTTCTTTTGTTTACTATGTTTATTTTTTTATATTTTCCCAGACTTATTTTTGAACTTTCTCTAGTGGCTTTTTCAAGGCTAGGGCTTCTAATACTATAAATAGGCTATATATTGCCAGATGTTTATACCCATTTAAGACCTATCTACGTATTGCATAGTTATAAGAACTGCATAGTGGTTATCTGTCCTTAAATATCTAATAGACAAATCAAGCTTAACATGTCCAAATAGAATTCCTCATGGTCTTCACAAAAACCTTCTACATTTTTCCTCATTTCTATCATGGGCATTTAGTTCTTTCTATTGCCTAGGCCAAATATCTTGCAGTCACTCTTGATTCCTTCCCCACTTCTTTTTATTTTTCCCTCACTCTGCATGTAATCCATCAACATATCCTACCAGTTTCATGTTCAAAATATACCCAGATTACAGTCGTTTCCATTATTGGACTTCTAATCTAATCCCTGTTTTTCTCACATATATTGTTGCAAAAACTTCCAAACTGATTATCCTGCCTTAGTTCTTGTTTTCTATGGTACAAATGGCTAGATTTATGTGCATGATTTTATGTAACGGTGAATTCCCAACCAAGGACTGAATTTCCAACCCCCCTAGCAGACAGGGGGAACCATGTGGATAGTTATAGCCAATGAGAGGGAAATGGTTGAGTTGCATTTCTAGACTGAGGTTTTTAATTATGCAGCACTCATTTATCATGCTCTGTTTCTTTTCCCAGAACCAAGGAGACCTGTTGTGGAAGACAACTGCATCACAAGATGGAAGGAGTATAGATCCGTGTGTCACTAATTAGAAGAGAATGATCCAAGAGAGCTACCCATCCAGAAACTCCTCATCAGATATTGTGTGAACAACAAATGCATATTTTATTAACCCCTGAGATATTTGGTTGTTTGTTATAACATGTATACTACCTGACATATTTCTCTGCCAAACTGTCAGAGTGATCTGTAAAAACTTACATCAAATTACATCAATTTGCTCACTTATTTTCCTGCAGTCACACAGACTCCTAGCTATTCTGGGAAAGTACCAACCACTCTTCCTTCAATCCTTGCTTCATGCTCTTTGCAATGGCTGGAGTGCTTCTTTCTTAATTCTTTGTATGCCTGTTGCTTCATCTTTTTTTTTGTTTCCCTCCTACTGAGGCTTTCCTGGGCCAACTTATTTAAAATGAAATCTGACTTTCACTCTGACATCTTCAACTGCCCTTCCTATATGGATGCATTACTATCACACACTATTTTGTTTTGTGTTTTGTCTGTTTGAACCCCAGCACCTAGAAACATTGTAAAAACCCAGTAAATATTTGTCAAATAATAAATGGATTAAACAAATTCATTATATTTTCATCTTTTCAAGCATTCAGTGTTTATTAACTTTAATTCATGTGCTGTTCTCCAACTTACAGAACTCTAATTTCTCACATACACATCCATCTCATCCTTTATCTTTTGTTTCTCACCCATTTTTTAGGTATCAATTTAGATAACACTTTCTAAAACCAGGATGCTAATACTCCTCTTTGATGCCTCTTTTCCATTTTTATCATGCTTTGTTCATTTGCCATCACGGAAGTTTTCATAAAATGTTATGTAAGAGCCTGTTTGTATGCCCACCTATATTTCTTTCCCACAAGAACAGAAATATGTGATGGTTTTGTTAGTCTTGTATCTTGACTGTCTATCACAGTTTATGGTTCACAAAGTAATATGTTTCTAAACTTTCTTGAGTTTATGAATTAAAGCAGCACTATTGCTTTAGATTTGGCAATAGAAATCATTGGTAATCATATGCATTGTGGTTTTATGGTATGAGAAGTAGAGAAAAGAAACCAAAAGATTAAAGAGTAAATTTTTAGCAAAGAGTAGAAGCTGTTCCCTTCCAGCTTATATGGCCTAAGGCAGTGGTAGGCAAACTCATTAATCAACAGAGCCAAATATCAACAGTATAATGATTGAAAGTTTTTTTTGAGAGCCAAATTTTTTAAATTTAAACTTCTTCTAACTCCAATTCTTCAAAATAGACTCGCCCAGGCCATAGTATTTTGTGGAAGAGCCACACTCAATGTGGTTCGCGAGCCGCAATTTGCCAAACACTGGCCTAAGGGATAAATCAATTATGATTTTCTGGCATCAGATTTTAGAGTTAGGCAAGGAGAGAGTGGGCCACTGGCCTTGTTAGAGATGATTTTCTCATTTTCTGCCTGAATGCACAAAGGGATCCTAAGTATGTTTCTATACTCTTGAAGACCAATATCAAGCCTCTGGAAACAATCACCCTGGCACTTTTTACTTTGAAAACTGATTTGGTTATCCACTTTTTCTCTTATAGTCATTTATATCATTTTTCAGCAAATACTCACTTCCTCCTTAATTCCACCCCCAATTTAGTTTTATGGTCTCATGGTAGACACAATGTACTTTCCCACTCCTTGTTTTGACAAGCTGAATATTAGAAGATAGCATGTTGTGATCCTTGAAATATGCTCATGTTACCAGGCTTATGGTTTTAAACTCCTGTATTTCAGTATGAGAAGAATATGCTTTAAATATGAATTACTCATCAAAGAAAATAGGTGTATGGAGATCTGAATCCAGACCATAGACTGGAGCCAACTCCCAGAGTCTAGCCAAAATCAATCCAAATTTATAGACCTGCAAATTGTGACTGAAAGATAAGTCATTGGGCTTGAGATTACTTTAATACATAATTATTGTGAAAAGAACTAAATGACAGATAACTGTCCTTTTCACGTATCTCCTTCCCCAAAATTTTGAAAAATGTCAGGACCAGGCCTGGGAAAAAGTTTACTTCCATATTCCTATTGAAGAGTACTACACTTTCTACTGCCATTGATGCTAAATCACTGAAGAATGGGAAAAAGTTTGTATACATCAACTAGCAAGTCTATAATTTTTACAAAACCCTATTAGATATCACTTCTATGAAACTATTACAATCTACATATACATTAAATGGCCAATGTAGTATTCACTTAAAACACAAAAATCATCTGTTTTCCAGTTGTGACCAAAACCTATATGTGTCCTTTGGAACTGGGGATCAACAGAATGAAACCAGGCAGTTGGAGCTAATGAATGTTGTCAGTTCCTGATATTGCTGTCTGCACTCTGAAAGTCCAGGAATTTTTCAGCATAGTAGCAAACTGCATGGCAAATTGAAAAGTAAAGGCTAAGTTGTTCTTAAACATAGTACAGTCTCTGTGAGAGCCAATTATCATTTATTTCCTTAGATACATTCAGTAGAAGGTTTTTGCAGATGAGATACCTTTGGCCACATAAAGCACTATGTTATTCTCTTAAATTATCTGCCAGAGAGACTAGAAGAGCAACAGCCTTAAAAGAAGTGTAAACATTTTTCATTTAGCTAAATGGAATGTAAACTAGAGTTGCAATCCTATATAATAAAAGCCTAATATGCTAAGTGTAAAGTCATTCAGTCATCCATTCGACCAATCAAAGTGTAATATGCTAATAATATGCTAAGGCAACCCAACCACTCGCTATGATGTGCACTGACCACCAGGGGGAAGATGCTCCAAATGGTAGAAAGCTTGCTACTGGGGTCATGCCAATCAGGGCTAAATGACATAGGCCAGACATGCCCTGAGGTCCTCCTGCAGTCCCTCCTTGGCTGGCCAACCTCGCAAATAGCTCCCTGGCTCAGATCATGCACTGGGGGTCCCTCAGCCTGGCCCGTGCCCTCTTGCAATCTGGGACCCCTTGGGAGATGTTGGAGATTGGTTTCAGCCTGATCCCACAGGCCAGACTGAGGAAACCCACTGGTGCATGAATTCATGCACCGAGCTTCTAGTGCAGCAGTTCTCAACCTGTGGGTTGAGACCCCTTTGGGGGTCGAACGACTCTTTCACAGAGGTCACATAAGACTATTGTAAAACACCTATTTCCCATGATCTGAGGAGCCAACACACCACTCCTCGGTGTAGCAAAACGTAGCAATGTAGTTTACTGTTGTTATATGAAGACTGTTGCCCATGCTATACCACGATTCAAGACAAAATTTCATTTATTTGTAATTAGAAATAAATATTTCACAATATATAATTACATATTGTTTTTGTGATTAATCCCTATGCTTTAATTACGTTCAATTTGTAACAATGAAAATACATCCTGCATATCAGATATTTACATTATAGTTCATAACAGTAGCAAAATTACAGTTATGAAGTAGCAACGGACATGAGGAGCTATCTTAAAGGGTTGAGGCATTAGGAAGGTTGAGAACCACTGCTCTAGTATTAAATAAGGAGCCAAAATAGACACATATACACACATGCATACATGCAGACATACAAAGAAACACACACAATTATTGAGTTCATAAGAATTCAGGAAAGAAACTCACAATTTTGTCATATTTTCCTTTTTTACTGTATAAAACATACTTTATTGGAATTTACTCATGTTATGTGATTATTGTATAAAACATAACATTATGTGTCCCTTACTGTATATGAAATACTGTTATAAGCATTTTATTAACATTAATTCACGTTCTTTTCAAGATAACCTACAAGGGAGGTAACTTTATTTTCCTCATAAGACTCGCAGTGTAACTATAGCAGAGAGAACTTCAGTGATTTGCCCATCATCCAAAAAATGATAGAAGTAAGATAGGTTTCCAGAAACAAAAATATATATTTAGCCTATTTCAAAAATATATATTTGGAATATTATATCAATGCAAAAAAAAGCGGCAGGTTGCAGTTTTAAAATGTGATTTGTTCTAAAATTATTTTAGATCATATTGTGTATATAACTAGTGAAAACAACAATTAAAAAGCTGAGTTCTTTTAATCTACTAATGAGTAGATTATGTTTATTATGTTTTTAAAGTCTAATTATGAAAAATATTTACCTTTTACTGTAATGTATACTCATCACACATAGAGAAAATCCCATCAAGTGGGGAAATAGGAGTGGATAGGGAGATGGTAGGGGAAGAAAAGAAAGAAAAATGCTGACAAAATTAAGAAAAATAAATTATAGAATGGTTATTTTTAAAACAGATCAATTATTTTAACTACTGAAAAGTCAAAGGGACGATGAGAGACAAGATAGATCCTGCTGGGCTTTAGCAATAACTGTTATTTTCAGTTCATTATTGTAAGCTTAGCTCTATTTAAAGCAGTGGTTCCCAACCTTTTTAATTTTTTTATTTTTTGGCCATGCCCCACCTAAGCATCTCTAAAATCCACATGCCCCCCTATGACATATAATTCTTATTATTCAAAAAGTGATCTCCTATTTACATGGAGGAAGCCTAAAAGGCCATTAACTTGGTCTAAAAAGCTTCCAAAGGACATGACATCCATGAAAGAGAAAAATTAAAGAACAAAAGGACAGTTGAAGTACCAAAAAAGAAATCACTAAGAAACTATTAAAAAATAATAATATGAATATAAAAAATAGCAAATAAAATTTAAAAACATAATATAGAGAACTGAAATGCATAAACATGTCCACTATATACCTATATACTATATCTGAGGCTCCCAGAACCATAAAAGAATGCAAAAAAAATACTATTAATTACTTATTTTTTAATTTCCCCACTTAAAAATCAAATTTATCCCCTGAGGGGATTGTGCTCCACATTGAAAACCACTGATCTAAAGAAAGAAAGTGCATCCTGAAAGAAATATACTTATAAGTATTTGAACATTCAATGTTCAGATGTTTAATTCATCATCTGAGTAATAGATGATGTGGAATTCATGGATCAAGTACATGGGTTTGGGTGTTATCGAAGTGTTTACATCCTTTAGGTCTGATCTCTCATGCCACAGTAGATGAGGAAAGAACTACTGCAATGCCATGATTTTAATATTGCCCAAAAGCAATAGTCAATTTCTGTTTTTAAATTTAGAAAATCTTTATTGTTCAGATTATTACAATTGTTCCTCTACTTTTCCTCATTGCTTCCCTCTACTCGGTTCCCACCACACCCTCTGCCCTTACCTGCCCCCCACCACAGTCCTCATCCATAGGTGTAAAATTTTTGTCCAGTCTCTTCCCGCACCTCCACATCCCTTTCCCCCCAATTATTATCAATCCACTCCTTTTCTATGCTTCTGATTCTATTATATTCACCAATTTATTCAGTTCATCACATTTTTTATTCACTTGACTTTTAGATTCACTTGTTAATAGATATGCATTTATCATTCACAACTTTTATCTTTACCTTTTACTTTTTCTTCCTCTTAAAGAGTACCTTTCAGCATTTCATATAATACCGGTTTGGTGGTAATGAATTCCTTTAGCTTTTTCTTATCTGTGAAGCTCTTTATCTGCCCTTCAATTCTGAACGATAGCTTTGTTGCGTAGAGTATTCTTGGTTGTAGGTTCTTGCTATTCATGACTTTGAATATCTCTTGCCACTCCCTCCTGGCCTGCATAGTTTCTATTGAGAAATCAGCTGACAATCTTATGGGTGCTCCCTGGTAGGTAATTAACTGTTTTCCTCTTGCTGCTTTTGATATTCTCTCTTTGTCTCTTGCTCTTGGCATTTTAATTATGATGTGTCTTGGTGCAGTCTTCATTGGATTCCTTTTGTTTGGGGTTCTATGTGCTTTCTGGACTTACACGTCTATTTTTTTCACAAGGTGGGGGAAGTTTTCAGTCATTATTTCTTCCAATAGGTTTTCAGTATCTTTCTCTCTCTTTTCTTCTGGTACCTCAATAATTCAGATGTTGGTATGCTTGAAGTTGTCCCAGAGGCTCCCTACACTGTTGTCGGAAACCAAGTATTGTTCTCACTAAATGGATGTAAACAGGAAGCCAAAAGGCTGGCCAACCTTAACTGCTCTGAAAGGTCAGAGCTGATTGCTCACTGTTTAGTTGAAACATTATTGGTTGAAGCAACCTCTATCTGTTTGTTTCATGTTAATTTCTGTTTTTGTTATTTCATGCCTAAAGGCTAGGGATGTGTCCCAAAGCTTTAATAAAAGGGAGAAAAAGGCTAGAGCAAATGGCAGTCCTTTCCACTAGAGGAAGGCTCCTGCCTGGCCCCCCAATATCGCCAAATTAATGTTTTCTGGTCTCTCATTTCGTTTGCATGCAGCCTCCTTCAGAACCCGAACCCTGAACCGGGAACCCTGAACCACGCGGGACGTGGAAAGAGGTTCCCACACACTGTCTTCATACTTTTGGATTCTTTTTTCTTTTTGCTTTTCCAGTTGAGTGTTTTTTGCTTCTTTGTATTTCAAATCTTTGACTTGATTCTTACGTTCCTCTAATCTGCTATTAGATCTCTGCGTTTTTTAAAATATATTTTATTGATTTTTTACAGAGAGGAAGGGAGAGAGATAGAGTTAGAAACATCGATGAGAGTTAGCAATACCTCGTACTGGGTATATGCCTGAAACCAAGATACATGCCCTTGAGCAGATTTGAACCCAGGACATTTCAGTCTGCAAGCCGATGCTCCATCCACTGAGCCAAACCGTTTTCAGTCTGTATAATATTTTTTTTATTTCAGTCAGTGCATGCTTAATTTCTAGTTGGTCCTTTTTCATATCCTTGAGGGTCTTGCTAAATTTATCTGCCTTTTCTAAAAAATTCTTGAAAAACCTTATTTCAAAAGCTATCATGTTACACCCTCCCTTTTATTTCTGAAGCTTTTTCTTCTCAGTTACTTGCCAGAGAAACTGCATTTTTTAGTATCATCACTTTAAAAATATGGCCAAGAGATACCTGTTGAATCCATATTTCAGTAGAGAGAAGGATACATGAGACATATGATGTGCTACAGTGGAGAACTGACTGGCTTGAGAAAAACCAACCTGGGTAGCCAGATAATGCATTGAGGCAGCAAAATCAAATGAGAAGCACCAATAAAGGGGATTTTCCTTATCCCATAAGTACTCTCTGATGTGCCTTATTACCTATTGAAATTCTTCCAGGCAAAAGATTCTGGCCCTCTTAGGTCCTATGCTACAATCCCCAGCTATCCTGGCAGTTGACCATAGCTTCATCTGTATCGCCAACTGGAGGAAGACCTGAGTTTATAGCCCTCAGAATATTAGTTGTATGTGTGGAGAAATCAGGCTATGGAGCTGGGTCTTTGCCTTACACCACTCTTCCCTACTAGGTTCACACATTCTTTATTATTGCATTTGCCTGATTTCCAACAAGATTCTTGCACCTTCATCCCTGTGGAAATAAAACATTGCTTTGAGCATTTCCTTAACTGGTCCAGGCCTTTCAATGAGTCACACAGCCTTTTTCTGCTATCTCACCTCTTCCCACAGATTACAGTTCTCCGGAATCCAATCATACTCTTAACTACCTACCTCAAAATATGGTCCACCTCACATCAAAATTTTTGAGCAGTTTTACTGCTTAGCAAATTTTTTGTCCAACCTACCAGATCATTCTCCTTGGAAAAGAGACTATGTAGGATGTTAACAGGTTCTCTAAGGATAGCTGAAACTGCATCATGGTCAACACCCATATTTTCTGGCTCCTGATTATTTCTTTTATTCCCATCTTCCAAGTATCCACTAGTCCCTTATTTGGGTCCCCAAAAACCTTGAGTGTCAAGCCTGCACAGGTTGTGACAGGCTTTACTTCTTTCTCTAACTGGAAACAAAGAAAATCAACACTGAAGGAAACCCTTCAAGTTGAACTTCTGTCAAGCAATTGGAGGAGCATGTGGTTTGTGGTAAGATTTGTCAGAGTGAGTTGTGGAAGTGGCTAAGTGCTGCAAGTGGTAAATGACTAGTTCTGTGCTCACAGAGCTGTGTGAAGGGTGCTCCACTTTTTGCCCATCTGTTTCTGAACTCCTCTGAAGCTTAATGTAGAAAGAGTCCTTCATTTTTTTTGACTCAACAATATCACAAGCTATTTATTAAAAAATTATTGTTACATGTGGAATAAAAACTACCATGTGTTGCTATTATAAACTACAGTTTCCTGATGGAAATTATTTGAAGAAAGGTCATTTATTTGACTAGTTCATGACTTTTTAGTAGAGGATTTCAGTATAATTATCCTTTCTCTTATAGATTAACTTAATACATATGAAACAGGTTTTGTCTGAGGGCTTAGCGTACATGTTGGTTTATCTTCTAATAGGGGACCAAAAAATAAACAATTCCATATCTGAGTTCTCAGATGACCACGTTAAGTCGCACATGACAAATACACAAAGGAGAAAAACCTGTGATAGTGTCTTGAAATTGGAAGAATTAAAAAAACAAAACGATAATGATGCAGTTCAAGCACGGTGAGAGAAAAATAAGCAATGACATGATCTGAGAGAGAGTGTGTGCAAGAGAGTGAGCTAGGGACATTTTCCTATTCATGAGCTCTTATTTCAAAATTTTAAGCAGTTGCATGACAATTGAGATTTTAATTACCTTTAAAGAATTATGTTGGCTTCACTAAGGAATAAAAGGAGTAACAATGATAAAGAGGTAGTAGCTTTGACTAGGTTGGTGACAGGGTATACCAGTATAGAGAAAACTGAATGGAGAGAATAGGGAAATTGGACAGAAATGTCATTGTTCAGGAGGTTAAATATTTTAAATATATCTCATTGTAATGATCTGAGCAAGCATATCTCACAAGTTTCAGCTGAAACTAGTCTATTCCTCTACTCATTATGTTCCAATCACAATGACTCGCTTTCAGTTCCTCAACCTCAAAAGCTCTATGTTACTCTTGGTCTTTTTCATATACATTTTCTCTGCCTAGTATGCTCTCTCCATCCCAATCCCTCCAATAGAGTCCCTAAGCTAGATGGGATATCCCACTGCACTGACATTGTGTGTGTGTCTGTCACTCTTAAGTACATTGGTATGAAGAAGAATACTCTCTATCCCATTACATTAGGGACCTGGTAGTTACTCAATATGTGTTTGTTAAATAAACAATCTAACTCAGATTGTGAGTCTTTATTAAGTTTATATATATCCTAATAAATTCCCTCAATATTGAAATCAGTGTGACCAAAAGTTTTGGTCTACTTGTATTACTGCTGGAAATGGATGCTTAATGTTGACTATCTTCTGCTTGTAGGTGATGATTATAAGCTTTAACTTGGTAGCACAAGCAACTTGGTCTAAACTCTAATAGTTCCCAATCCTGGCTGCACAATTGTATAAATTGGGGAAATTACAAGAAAAAAATAAGGATGCTTGGGTCTGATCCCAGAGCAACTGAATCAATCTCTGGGAATAGATGTAGGTACTAATATTTTTAAGTGATCACCATAATCCCAGCATGCCTGAGAGATTACTGGGTAATATTATCTCAGCTACACCTGAAAAAATATTACAAATGTAAATATCTAGTGTCTAAATACATTGCTATCACCTACTAAGCTCACAAAACTAGGGGACTGTCATCATCAACTTTGAAATGCATTTGTTCAACTTTCCTCAAATGTTTATTGAACATCTATAATGCACCATTAATACATCCTATATAATAAAAGGGTAATATGCAAATAGACCAAACAGCAGAAGAACCGAACAACCAATCAAAGCATGATATGCTAAGGATATGCTAAGGCTGCTCAAATGCTCACTATGACATGCACTGACCACCAGGGGGCAAACAGTCAACTGGTTGACCAATAGCTATGATGTGCACTGACAACCAGGGAACAGATGTCCCAACCAGTAGTTAGCTTGCTGCTGGAGTCCAGCCAATCAGGACTGAGCAAGATGCACTGGACACACTCTGGACCTCTCCTATGGTCCCTTCTCAGCCCAATTGTGCACCAGTGAGGTCCCTCAACCTGGCCTGCACCTTCTCATAATCTGGGACCCCTTGGGAGATTTCAGAGAGCTGTTACAGCCTTATCCCACAGGCCACTCCCCTTGGAAGGATTCCAGATGCAGGCCTCATGGCTGATGAGTGGTCCTGTGGCAACCAAAACCTCTCCCGATTGGGACTGATTTGGCACAAGCTCACAACAGGCACAGTGGGGCCTGGATGAATGAGAACAGCAGTGAAAGCTGGAGGCAGTTTAGGCTATGGGTTTCAGACGGATCCCTGCAGGGCACCCAGATGGACCCTTCCCATTCACGAATTCATGCACTGGGCTTCTAGTTAGGTAATAAAGATGCAGACATTTTTAGGACTGAGGATAACTAGGAATACTATTTTATGTTTTACTTGAGGTAACATACCATAGTGGCTCCAGATCCATATAATGTCTGACTTGTGTATGTGAACTCACTTGTTATTAATATTTTCATTGACATGACTTTGAAATCCTTTATTTACATGTTTTATATCCTAAGCCAGTTAGGCTCAGGTTTACATTTTGGCTTATACACGGAGTGGGCAGATTATTATGATCTCTGAACGCTTAATAATCTGACCACTCAGTGTATATCCTATATAATAAAAGGCTAATATGCAAATTGTCCACTTGACCAGGAGTTCAACTAGCAGGCAGGCTGGCCAACCACCCATCTCCCCTCCCACTGGCCAGGTTGGCCAGACCCTACCCATGCATGAATTCATGCACTGGGCCTCATATATATATATATATATATATATATATATATATATATATATATATATATATACAGTAGATGCTTTTGCTATATTTCTACATGTTATAATACCTGAAGTGTTATTACATTTCACATAGTCATACAAATATCTACTACAATTTACCAGTCTACTTCTATGGCTTTTTCCTTTATTCAAACTACAATAGAGGTTACAAATAAATTACTGAGAACAGTTGTTACTGCATATGAGAAAACTTTGCTTATTCTTTGGCATAGAAATTAAACTTATTAGGATATGGAGAAACATTTTTGAGTCCTTTCTGGTGTTTGCTGACCAATCAGGACACTTCTATTCTCTAGTGTTAATTTCTGCTGAAATATAAAAATGTCCAGCGCTGTGTCCATAGCTTTGTTCATAAATCTTTACTTTGTAAATAGATTTCAGGATGCATATTAGAAAATGGCAGATCCTTACAGATTTTTCCCTGTAGATATTTGATTTAATTATGTGTCAGTGAAAAGTATGCACTGTGATTCTGTTTCAAGTACTCAGGCCTACTCGGGTTTCTTGAATTTTTTCAAGTTGTATAACTGTTTTAAGGTTTATTTTTATTGTTGACACTCTTACAGATGTCCTCATAACCCCTCCCCCAACTTTTCCCACCTCCATCCAGCCTATGACACTCTTCTCACTGGCCACCACCACACCTTTGTCTGTCTATGGGTTATGCATATATGTTCTTTGGGTAAGTTCTTCACCTTCTTTCCTCCAGCCCCTCTACCCTACCCTTTCTTCCCCTTTAACAGCTTATCAATCTGTGCCTCTGTTCTTTTTTTTTTTCTTCAGCTTATTTTGTTCATTAGATTACACACAAAAATGATATCATGGTGTCTATCTTTTTCTGACTCTATTTCACTTAGTATAAAAATTTCCAGGTGCATTCATGCTGTTAAAAAACGGTAAGATTTCATTTTATGATTATGTAGTATTCCATTGTGTAAATGTACCACAGCTTTTTTATTCACTCATCTACTGATGGTCACTTGGGCTGTTTCTAGCTCTTGCTATTATAAATAATGCTGCTATGCATAAGGGGTGCATATATCCTTTCAAATTAATATTTTAGTTTCTTAGGTTATAATCACAAAAGTGAGATTATTGGTTCAAAAGAAGTTCCATTTTTAATTTTATTTTGAGGTAACTCCATACTGTTTTCTCCAGTAGCTGCACCAATCTGAATTCCCACCAACAGTGCATTAAGATTTCCATTTTCCACATCTTCACCAGCACCTGACTTATTGATGGTAGCTATCCCTGCAGGTCTGAGATATCATCTCACTGTGATTTTAATTTGCATATCTCTAATGATTAGTGAGGTTAAGCATTTTTTTTTCATGTCTATCAGCCATCTTTGATAAGTTTATTCATTTCTTAATAGATAAATTTCTATTCATTACTTTTGATCATTTTTTAAAATGGATTGGTTATCTTCCTGGTGTTAGGTTGTATAAATACTTTATATATTTTGAAAATTAACTCTTATTAGATGTATCTTTGGGAAATATGTCTTCCTATACAGTAAGTTCCCTTTCTATTTTGTTGGTTTCTTTTGTTTTGCAGAGATTTTTTAGTTTAATGTATTTACTTTTTTTTTTCTTTGCTTCTCTTGCCCTAGGAGATATATTAGCAAAAATATTGTTGCACAAGATGTCTGAGATTTCAATACCTATGTTTTCTTCTAGGATATCTAAGGTTTCATAACTTAGTTTTGTCTTTTATTCATTTTGAGTTTAATCTTATGTTAATTGGTGGCCTAGTTTTATTTTTGTGCATGTACCTGTCTAATTTCCCCAACACCAGTTAATGAAGTGACTGTTTGTACTCCATGGTATGTTCTTGCCTCCTGTGTAACTTTTTAACACCATCCTATATAATAAAAGACTAATATGGGAATTGACTGAACAGTGAAACAACCAGCTGCTATGATATTCAATGACCACCAGGAGGTAGATGCTCAAGGAAGGAGCTGCCCTCTGGTGATCAGTGCACTCCCACAGGGGGAATGCCGCTCGGCCAGAAACCAGGCTCACAGCTGGCAAGCATAGTGGGTTGCTGGACCATGAGAGGGCACAGGCCAGGCTGAGGGACTTCTCCCCTTCTTCCCCTGCCTGAGGCACCAGGCATCTAGTTTAACAATAAAACTATTTACCATCAATCTGGGGCTCTTTCCATCATTCTATGATAAATAAAGACTCTTCCATGTCATTTGCTTATGATTTCATTCAAGTGGGAGACAGTCTCAAGTCTGCATGGTTTGGCATTAAAGAGTTACTATAATTATAAATATTGTAGGCACCATCTTCCCATTTTCTTAGGGCTTTATGCAAATATATGTGAACTTCCTGTAAACTGTCTAGCCAATGAGTGCTTCTAAATGTTTTAAGTTTTCACAGTTCATCTCTTTTTTCTCCACATCAATTATTAGTATGAGTTTTAATATTAGGAGAATAGACACAAAGGCCATATAATAACTCAAATAAATGCATGAAATTACTTAACCTAATAAATTTGCATTTAATTAAGTAAAAATAATCACAATAATAAATTGGGAATGCAGTGCACTACAAAGTAAATGAACAGAATTTAGAATCTATAGAGACCAAAGATTGAGTTCAGTTACTGCTGAATACTTACATCTAAAGCTTTGGGTAAACCACCACAACTTTTCTTTCTAAACCCAAGTTTACTAATCTTTAAAAATTAATAAGATATTTCATAGTAACAACATTCACATACATTTTTAATGTGCAAAATATGCAGGGGAAATGGCTTCATAATTGTTTAGGTAGATCTATTTTTCTATGGCTATGATATAATTACCCAACTATGACAAATATTCAAAATACATTTAATGAACCATTTCTATGTATAAGATACTCCTTGTAAAAATGAGGGATATAGCAGTTGTAGACATAATCCCTGGCTCATGGATCTTATGTCAATATTGGATAGAAATCTATTAAACTCTCTTTCCTATCAGCTTCAATTTCAGCTATTAGTTTATCTTTGTACTGTCTTTTTCAAGTCAAGATCAAATGAAGGAGCTAAGTCAGCTAGGGTGCACCTTTCCTGTTTGCAGTTCTAATGCCGTTCAACGTAAGCTCTACCTACTTTTCAGAAAGATTTTAAACATTAATAAGACAATGTCTTCTATGCGGTGAACCTCTCTGAGAAACAGAATATGCATGCAAGAACTTATAATTTATTGCTTCTCAAGTGTTATAAGACATTCAACTGGATTTGTCCTATTAATAAAAGTAAATGTTACAATAAAAAGCCAGAATGGAGAAATGTTGGGAATTTCTCATTATTTAAATATGGATATTCTACCTAATTTTTAGAAGTCATTCTAGTTTCATGAAGTACTTTGCTAATTAAATTAGATGGAACCTCTAGAAAGAGACTGAACTTTAAGATGAATGGTGAGGCTCTTATGAGGCAAAAGGACAGATAGAAGTATTTTGAGCTGTTTGTTAATATTAAATTAAATCATATGTAATTATTGAGGTAAATATTTTTGTTTTACTAAAAACAATGTTATATGATTTGTGATAGTTTGCACTTAAGAATTGCCTTCAGTCCTGGCAAGTTTGCTTGGTTGGTTGGAGTGTCATTCCATGCACCAAAAGGCTGTGGCTTCAATCCCAGGTCAGGTTGTGTACAGGAGATGATTTGAACAAAGTTTCTCTCTCTTAAAGTCAATAATAAAGATATCTTCAGGTGAGGATTTAAAAAAAAATAAGGATTGCCTTTGAGTTTCATTTTTATTCATTCAGAAAAATAGTGAGTTGACCTGATACTGCATAATGAACAATTTGTATATCATAATAACTAACGTAAAGTTCCTTGTATTTTACTCTATAATTGGTAGTTTATCAAGCAGTATTATGAAAATATCAATTTCTGAAAGATGGTAACTATTGGCTAGATCCTAAATTGACATTGCTCATGGATTTCCTTTCAACCTTAGCTTAAACTATAATACCTGGGGAGTCTACTAGTAAAACAAGGAGAGGAGGTCTGCTTTGGAAGAGAGGCTAAAACAATCATTCTCTCAAATCAAATCAATGACAGAGGTGAAATATCCTTTTAAATTATTTATAAAACCAAGTTTCATAATTGGGAAAAGTCCACAACTGGATTTCTTACCATATCTAAACTTAGCAATAAAAAAGCAGTAGATAACCTAATTCAAGAGATTTCTCATATCAGGGAGAGTCAGAATTGAATAGTTCAGAATTCTAATTGGCATTCTTATATTATACTCGTACATATATATAAAAATACTGATATCCCCAGAGCATGTAATAGTTAGTCCAGAAGATTATTCAGATTATTTTTAAGAGTTTTTGATGTACTGATGAGACCACTGCCAAAAATAAGAACACAGAGTGGGAAGATGGCTGCTGACAGGAAGGCAGATTACAAGATAGTGTGTGTATAAGAAAAAAAAGGGGGAGAGTGTGTGGTCACATGGGGATTGTTTGTTGGTGAGTTGAGGGACAGCTGTATTCCAGGAGACTGTGGGGACTGACTGCTAGGTTCCTACATGGAGCGACCAGATCAGACTCAGAGGCAGTGCCATCTTGAAAGAGAAAGTGGATGTTATTGGACTCCTAAAAAGTCCAGAGAATCTACAATTAGGGCACCTACTGAACAGCTGTGAACCCAAAAACACCAATCCCCAATTGGTGCAAGAATGTGGATCTAGAGGAGCTCTACACTCCCCCATGGAAGGGTCAGATTTTGCCTGAGATGAGGTGAGATCTGTGTGTGAGCAGGAGAGAGAAACATGTGCACAGCGGGAACTCGAGGTCCTGGGGAAGTCTGCCTAGAAAAATTCATGGCCACTAGGGCTGGCATGATCCTTGAATGTGGAAGAGGGCCCTCAGAGCTGCTAATAGCAGGGAACTATAAAAAGCAACTCATTTTGATCTGGATGCAAAAGGACAGCCTAAAATTTTAAAAGTGTGCTGGCTGCTTAGATCCAAGGTGAAAAAAAGACTGCACAGATTTCTGTGCAGCCCCAAAGTTCACATACTTACTCTGACTCTTATTATTATTTGTTTTTCCTCTTTGGATCCTTGCTTCTGATTAGTAAGTCCAATACATATATCAGCCAATTGGGGACACTCTAAGAGACTACAGGAGAAAATTGTTTTTCTGGAACCTGGGCATCAGAGTGGGGAATAACCACCAGAGAACCAGCTCTGGGGAAACAAAATCTAAGCACTAGCTAGAGAGGACCTTTAGACCTTGAGGTGAATCCAAACAACACTGCCACCCAGGGGTTGAATCATAAATTGACTCTTGTGTAAACACAAATAAAGGAATACAAAAATAAAGATGTACTGCCTTGTTAAAAATCAGGACTGGCTTACAATACTGAGGAACAGTGGAACTCAGGAAACTTCAATACTGTCCTGAATAGGAAAAAGGCATGCCAGACAGACAAGTAGAGGAAGTGAATTACCTTCGTTACTGCACATTTTTATTTATTTTTTCATATTTCACTTAAGAAAATATTTTCTTTCTTTTTTAATCACTTGATTTTACCTTTTTAATTATTACAATTTTATATTCAATCAGTATTATTACTACTACTATTTTATATATTTTTTAAAGTGTCATTTTACTTTCTCTTTATTTTACTTTGGAATTAGTGTTCTATATTCTATTTTCATTTTTCCTTCAGCATCATTTTACTCTATCTCAACTTTACATTTATGCCATCATTCTCTTCCTCACTTTTCCCCTTTTTTGTCATGTTTCTCTTACCATATGCCTGCTTTAGATTTTCCCTATTCCTTCTTTTTACCCCTGGTAAAATTTCAACCTAATTAAATATCTAATTTCCAATCCACTGCACTAAGTCCATACACACCTGTCTCTTCTCTTCTTCATTATCCAAAAAATTGTTTTCTCTCTGTCCTTTTTTGTTGTTTGCTTGAATGTTGATTATATAAATTTGTATGCTTGTTTCTGAGATTGTTTTCCTTATTTTTTTGTTTTTGTTGTTTGTTTTATGTTTGTTTCTTTATTTTTGTTGTTGTTGTTGTTGTTTTCCCTTGACTCACTTCATATTAGTTGTTGTTTGTAGTTTGCATTCATCTTCAGGTACTTGTTGCTGACAGATTAGTGGCTGTTGTATTGGAAGTTTCTCCTCATACATATATTGTGTCCCCCTCTTCTTTCTTATTCTTTTTTTCACTCCTACTTTTTTTCTTTTTGCTTTTCCAAATTTAATTTTTGCACTACTTTTTTTTCTATCTCCTTCTTTATCTTCTATCCTCTAATTCATCTTTCTCTGTGTCAACTTTATTTAAGGTTATTAATATCATGGATACATTTTTGTTCAGTGCCTTATAAGTTGTACCTGATTATGTTGTATTTTGTGCCTCTAATTCAACTCAGGAAGGAGAGAACTACATAACCAGACACCCAGAGAATAGAGATCATGGGGAGGAAAAGAAACAGCCCACATATGAAAGAAAAGTAGGCACCACCAGAAAAGAAAGTAAATGAAATGGAGGCAAGCAACCTCTCAGAGAAAGAATTCAGAGAAATGATCATAAGGTGGATGAAAAGAATGCAAAACAGATTCAACAACATGAGTAAGAACCAAGAAGAAATGAAAAATGACATCACTGCTGTAAAGAACTCAATAGAAAGCATCAAGAATACACTAGAAGAAGCAGAGGACTACATAAGTGAGCTAGAAGACAAGGTAGGAAAAAATACCCAAGGTGAGGAGCTTCTAGGAAAAAAATAAAATAAAAATCAGGAGAAGAGCCTAAGGAAACTTTGGGACAATATGAAACAAAACAACATCCACATAATAAAGGTATCCAAAAGCGGAAGAAACTGAGCAAGGAATAGAAAACCCGTTTGAAGAAATAATGACAGAAAACTTCACTGATATAGGAAGAAAAAAAAAAAAAAACACGTACAAATCCAAGAATCTTAGAGTCCCAAGCAAAATGATCCCCAAAAGACCAACACCAAGGCACATTATAATTCAATTGGCAAACACCAATGACAAAGTAAGATTCTTAAAACAGGCCAGAGAGAGACAGAAAGTTACCTACAAAGGAACCCCCATCAGACAAGTGATTGATTTCTCAATAGAATCTCATCAGACTGGAAGGAAATGAAATGAAATATATAAAATCATGCAAAGAAAATATCTGAATCCAAAAGTAATATACCCAGCATGGCTATCAATCAAAATTGAAGGTGAAATCAGGAGCTTCACAGACAAAAAAGGACTAAAGGGGTTTATTACCAACAAACTAGCAATGCAAGAAATGCTAAAGGGTTTGCTGTAAAAACAAATAAATAGGAAACAAAGAAAGAACACAGGAGTTAAAAATAAAAATGATGATAAATAAATACCTATCAATAATAACTAAATGTAAATGGATTAAGTGCCCCTCAAACAGATATAGAATAACTGATTGGATAAGAAAATGATCAGCCAAAACCAGTTTGGCGCAGTGAATAGAGCATCAGCCTGCAGACTGAAAGGTCTTTGTTTTGATTCTGGTCAAGGGTATTTACCCTGGTTGCAGGCACATCCCCAATAGGGGGTGTGCAGGAGGCAGCTGATTGATATTTCTCACACACTGATGTTTCTAACTCTCTATCCCTCTCCCTTCCTCTCAGTAAAAAATCAATATAATGAAAAAAGAGAGAAAGAAAACATGATCCATATATCTTCTGTCTACAAGAAACCCACCTCAGAAAAAAGGCATACACAGACTGAGGGTGAAGGTTTTCAGGCAAAAGAAAATGGAAAAAAAAGCTGGTGTAGCAATACTTATATCTGAAAAATGAGATCACAAAGTGAAGGACATAATGAGATAAGGAAGGCCACTTCATAATATTAAAGAGAGCAATTCAACAAGAAGTAATAACTCTGGTAAACATATATGCACACAATATAGCAGCACCCAAATGCATAACAAAAACTCCTGGAGGATATCAAGGGAGAGACTGACAGCAATACAATCATAGTAGAAGATTATAATATGCTACTATCACTATTGAACAATTCATCTAAACGAAAAGAAAATCAGCAAAGAAACATTAATACTAAATGCCTCACTAGACCAAATGGAATTAATTGATATCTTCAAAACATTTCACCCCAAAGCCACAGAATACAGTGGTACCTTGAGATATGAGTGCCCTAACATACAAGCCATTGAGCGAGCAATTTTTGCTTTTAAATATGAGCAACAGTTTAGAGTAATCTATCGGGTCACCCGGCTGCACAGGACCTATCAGTTTACTGTGACTCCATTGTCTCATAGTTTCCCATGCCTCAAGGTTACAGAAAGAATTAAACTCGTATCTCAAGGTACAACTGTATAAATTCTTCTCAAGTGCACATGGGTCATTTTCAAAGATAAACCATATATTGGGTCATAGGTTAAGTCTCTTCAAATTCAAGAAGGTATAAATCATATCAAGCATCTTCTAAGATCACAGTGGCATAAAAATAGAAATCAACTACAATAAAAACAATCCAAAATATCAAAAGCATGGAGGCTAAACAATATGCTGTTAAAAAATGATTGGGTTACCAGAGAGATCAAAGAAGAAATAAAAAAAACATCATAGCAACAAACTACAATGAAAACACAGCAATCCAAAATCTATGAGACACAGCTAAAGCAGTCTTGAGAGAAAGTTCTACAAGTCTACTGCAAAAAATAAGAAACAGTGGTAATAAATTACCTAACTTTACAACTCAAAGAGTTAGAAATAGAGCAACAAGAAAAGCCCAGTATCAGCAAAAGAAAAGAAATAACCATGATCAGAGTTAAAATAAATGATATAGAGACCAAAAAAAAAAAAAAAAAAAAAAAAAAAAAAAAAAAAAAAAAAAAAAAAAAAAAAAAAAAAAAAAAAAAAAAAAAAAAAAAAAAAAAAAAAAAAAAAAAAAAAAAAAAAAAAAAAAAAAAAAAAAAAAAAAAAAAAATCCAAAAGATCAACAAAACCAAAAGCTGGTTCTTTGAAAGGATAAACAAGATTGATGTACCTCTAGCCAGGTTCACCAAGAAGCAAAGAGAGAGAACCCAAATAAACAAAATCAGAAATGAAAGAGGAGAAATAACAACAGACCCAAAGGAATGTTTAAAAATACTATGAACAACTTTAATCCAACAAACTGGATAACTGGGAGAAAATGGACATATTCCCAGAAAAATATAACCCTTCAAAACTCTATCAGAAGAATGTAAACATCTCAATAGGCCAATCACTATAGAGGAAATTGAAGCAGTCATCAAAATGTTTCCAGCAAACAAAAGCTGGGGACCAGATGGCTACCAAACATTCAAGGAAGAACTAAAACCAATCTTTGTGAGACTATTCCAAAAAATTCAAGAGGAAGGAACATTTCAAAGCTCCTTCTATGAAGCCAGCATCACCCTAATACCAAAAACAGATAAAGACAGCACAATGAAAGACAATTACAGGCCAATATCCCTTATGAACATCAATTCCAAAATCCACAACAAAATTCTAGCAAATTTGATCCAGCAGTACATAAGAAAGATCATATACCATGACCAAGTAGGATTTATCCTAGGAATGCAAGGATGGTACAATATCTGCAAATCAGTAAATGTAATACATCACATAAATTGAGAGATAAAAATCACATAGTCAGATAAATTGAAGCAAAGAAAAAAAAGACACCTTTGACAAAATCCAAGACCTTTTCTTTATAAAAACTCTCAACAAGGTGAGAATAGAAGGATCATACCTCAACATAATAAAAGCTATATATGATAAACCCACAGCCAACATCACACTCAATGGGCAAAAATTAAAACCATTTCCCCTAAGAATAAGAACAAGACAGTGATGTCCACTCTTACCACTCCTGTCTGACATAGTAATGGAATTATTAGACATTGCAATTAGACATGAAGAAGAAATAAAGGCATCCAAATTGGATAAGAAGAAGTAAGCCTTCCTTGTTTGCAGATGACATGACATTGTACCTAAAACCCAAAAGACTCCATCAAAAAACTAATGGACTTAATAAATGAATTTGGCAATTTAGCAGATAAAAAATTTACCACCAAGAAATCTATGGCATTTCTATACACCAATAATGAACTTACAGAAAGAGACACTAAAAGAATAATCTCATTTACCATTGCACCAAAAAAATTAAGATGCCTAGGAATAAACTTAACTAAGTAAGTTAAAGACCTATATGCAAAAAATAACAGGACACTGAAAAAAAGAGATTGAGGAAGACGTAAAAAGATGTAAGAACATATCATGCTCATGGATTAGGAGAATCAACATCATTAAAATGTCCATACTACCCAAAGCAATCTAAAGATTCAATGCACTTCCCATTAAAATATGAAGGGCATATTTCACTGACCTAGAAAGAACTCTCCAAAAATTCATCTGGAATAATAAAAGACCCAGAATAGCCATAGCAATTCTGTGAAAGAAGAACAAAGTAGGTGGGATGTCAATACCAGATTTCAAGCTGTATTACAAAACCACTGTTATCAAAACAAACTGGTACCTGCACAAGAAAAGACATATAGACCAATGGAATAGAATAGAGAACCCATATATTGACCCAACCACTATACTCAATTAATATTTGACAAAGAAGACATCAGCATACAATGGAGTCAAGAGTTTCTTCAACAAAAGTTGTTGGGAAAATTGGAAAGATACATGCAAAAAAATGAAACAATACCACCAACTTACACCATACACAAAAATAAATTCAAAATGGGTACAGGACTTAAATGTAAGATGGGAAGACATAAAAATACTAGTGGAATCAGCAGGCAGGGAAATCTCAGACATATGCCAAAGCAATATCTTCATTGATACTGCTCCTAAGGCAATGGAAACTAAAGAAAATTTTAAAAAATGGGACTACATTAAAATAAAAAGCGTTTTCACAGCAAAAGAAACCAACAAAAGAACAAGAAAGCCCACTTTATGGGAGAACATATTTGCAAATGTTATCACTGATAAATGTTTAATCTCCAACATCTATAGGCAACTTATACAACTTAATAAAAGGAAAATAAATGATCTAATAAAAAATGGGCAGTGGACCTAAATAGAATCTTTTGAAAGAAGATGGAAGGAAGGCAAAGCGACACATTAAAATGTGCTCAAAGTTTCTAATTATCCTAGAGATGCAAATCAAAACTACAATGTAATATCATCTCATACCTGTCAGAATGGCAATCATCAACAAATCAACAAAGAACAAATGCTGGAGAGGATGTGAAGAAAAAGCAACCCTTGTGCACTGCTGGTGGGAACGAAGCCACTGTGGTGAACATTATGTATTTTCCTCAAAAAACTAAAAATGGAACTCCCATTTGACCCAGTAATCTCATTTCTAGTATTATATCTCAAGAAACTAGAAGTACTAAATAGAAAGGATATATGCACCTCTATGTTCATAGAAGCACAATTCACCAAAACTAAGGTTTGGAAACTGCCCAAATGTCCATCAGCAGATGACTGGATCAGAAAATCATGGTACATCTACACAATGGAATATTACGCTGCTATAAAAAAGACAGAATTCTTATGAAATGCAACAGCATGGGTGGATCTGGAGAGCATTATGTTAAGTGAAATAAGCCAGGCAATAAAGAAAAAATACCACATGATCTCACTCATTCATGAAAAATAAAGAACATTATAACCTGATGAACAAAAACATAGATACAGAGGCAGTAAGGCACTGAACAGACTATAAAATTACAGCAGGAAGGCTAGGAATGTTGGAGAGGAGAGGAAAGAGATAAACCAAGGTCTTATATGCATGCATATAAGCACAACAAATGGACACAACACACTGGGGGATGGGATGAGGGCATGCCACAGGGTGTAGGGGAGCCTGGGGAAGTGCAATGGGGGAAAAAAATGACATATATGTACTAATATATGTAATCTATATATAATAATTTAAACAATAAAAAATAAACAAACAAACAAATAAATAAATAAATAAGGACACAGATATATCATCTTTGATTCTTCTAGGATGCCTCATAGAGAAGAGAAAGGACTAAAAGAGTTCCCCAGAGAACAAATGAGGACTACTCCACTTAATTATATAAACACAATAGTGTAAATATGTTCTTATAAAAATTACTTATGTGATGATTCCAAATATATCATGAAAATAAGGTATATATTATCTGCTGAAAAAAAGAAAAGTCATGAAGGGATGCATATCTTTTAGCTTATATTTTATAAAGTAAAAGAGGCTTAAATTCTAGAGTTAAGAGGTAGTATTAGGAGTTTAAGTAATTCATTGTGAATGATCATTTAACAAGTTGCAAAATTTATTTATAATGTCTTTAAATTATAGTTATCATTGGATCTTATTAATTCATGCAATTCTTAACTAATAGATGTCAAAATTAAGTTCAAAGAAAATCTTTAATTTGTAATAGCCACATAGGGTAGAACAAATATTACCATTTTATAGAGAAGACAATCAAAAATTAAATAATTTCCCCATAGATGACAGACTACAAATAGCAAAGTCAAATATTCACATTTTTGTAATTCAATATCAAGATTGGTGCTTGTTGCTGTCTTTCAAATTTCATTTCTACTTTTCATAGAATTTATTATTATAAGTACTTGGATACATTTTTTTATTCAATATTCAGAATCTTTCATCACACAGACACACAAACAAAATAAAACAAAATAAAAATTGCCGCATCTTAATCTACCACCTCATAGTAAGATCACTATCTTCTCATTGATCTTTCCTGTCCATACTGCATATAATCATTAGCTTGAAATCAAGCCATTAAAGTGCTTGTTTGAGTTGTCACAATAGAGGTGTCTTCTGTAATTCTGTCTTCCTCTGTTGTTTTTGCCATTTTAGAACATTCCTTGGAAAAAGGAAAGCCTTTACTGTCTATACAGCTTCTGTCAAATTTGAGTTACTATTGTTCATATTTAGTTCTTGGTACCAGATTGTAAAGGGGGGAGGATAAGAATAACCAAACTCTGTCTTGAATAAGATATATAAGCTATTTAGAGAGCCAAGAACAATGTCACATGAAATTTATTGTTATAGCCCTTAGAGCACCTAAGTGATTTAACATTGGGAAGTGAATAGGATCTTGGACTCTATGCCAAATTTTGAGGAGTTCAATGGCATCCCCCCAAGTTCTGAAAATTCCCATGTTCCTTGGTTCTCAAGATTTACTTTTGATTGATTCCAGCTATTTAAGCTGTAAACTCTTGTTTTCTCTTACAAGTCAATTCCCATGGCATATTTCTATGCTATACTAAATACTGAAATCTAGATATGGGACTCAGCTCCTTTTGCTTAATTTTTCTTTGTATAATTTACATGGATCATTTCAATATTGAGGAGTCTTTATTAAAAGTTTGGGGAGATGGAGAGATAGTTAAATCACAAAATGCAAAACAACATCAACAACGTAACAAACTAGTAAGTTGTTTAGACTTTTGACTTATCTCATCCAAACACCCCTGGCTATATTTCTTTCTATGTTTTAGATAGATAAAACATCATTGTCATCATCCTGGTCCAATTTTATCCTGCTTTTCTCCACCCCAAATTCCTTTTTTTTTTTTCTAATACAGAACAAGGTATATCTTCCTTCTTGCAAATCATGACTTTTGGCTCTCACTATATGTACTCAAAGTATCATGATTTTTTCTTTAAAGTGAGTCATTAAGAATTATGATGACTTTTTTCAGGTATAGAGTTCAGCCACCAAAGTATGTGTGGGTGTGTGTGAATTTTAAAACCTACACTAATAAAACAGTAAGATGCAATTTGACTATACCTTCATGATGCCCACAAGCCAATTAGGAGTGAGCATGTAAATTAACCCAACAAATATGTTGGGCTAATTTGCATACACAGGCACCAAGTGGCCAGGAGCAAAGCAGGATGCTTGTGTAGTCACCATGGCAATGATGTAGGTGTTCTACATCCCCAGGTGCTCTGGGCTGTCGGAAACCAAATATTGTTCTCACTAAAAGAATGTAAACAGGAAGCCAGAAGGCTGGTCAACCTTAATTGCTCTAAAAGGTCAGAGCTAATTACTCACTGTTTAGTTGAAACATTATTGGTTGAAGCAACCTCTATCTGTTTGTTTCATGTCAATTTCTGTTTTTGTTATTTCCTGCCTAAAGGCTAGGGTTGTGTCCCAAAGCCTTAATAAAAGGGAGAAAAAGGCCAGAGCAAATGGCAGTTCTTCCCACTAGAGGAAGGCTCCCGCCTGGCCCCCCAATATCACCAAATTAATATTTTCTAGTCTCTCATTTCGTTTGCGTGCGGCCTCCTTCAGAACCTGAACCCTGACCCGGGAACCCTGAACCACGCGGGACGTGGAAAGAGGTTCCCACACTGGGCCTTTGTGCAACATGGGAAGGCAGGAATGTGGTTCTGGCTGGAATGAAAGTGGTGCCCGCAGCCAGAGAAAGGAAGGCCCATTTTTGCATAAATCTTTGTGCATCAGGCCTCTAGTTTATAATAAAAGCATAATATGCTAATTAGGGTGGGCTTACTTCCAGACAACCTTCCTGATGACACCAGGCTGCAAGGAAATCCTGGAACACGGGTGACTGCCAGCGGCTGAAGGGAAGCCCTGGCAAGTGCAGTGGAAGAGGGAGCCTCTCCCACCTCTGTGGCAGCACTATGGATGTCAGCTGGACATCCCTTGAGGGCTCCCAGACTGGAAGAGGGCACAGTGCAGGCTGAGGAACACCTCCTCCAGTGCATGAATGTTGTGCACTGGGCCCCTAGTAAATGTATAATTCTTTACTCTTTTTGTCTTCATGTGTTATTCTTTCAGCAACCCTAACAGAAGTCACAAACTAAATATTTAATAAATAGTAAGAGGATAGTAAGCTAATATTATGGGCTATTTAATGCCAATAAATTCAACAAATCAGATGAAATACAACATTACTTAGAATACAAACTTTCAAAGCTTAACCAAGAAGAAATAGAAATCAGTATATATTTATTACATAAATAGAATTTTATTTAAATAATTTTCCCCAAAAAATTAATTCTAGCTCAGATGGCTTCGCTGGAAAATTCTTGAAAACATTTATCAAAGAATGATACCAATAATATATGTTATTTATTATAATTGAAAAGGAAGAAATACCTTTCAACTTATTTGTGATCAATATTCTTCTGAAACCAAATTAACAAATATACTATATTAAAAAGGAAAGTGACAGACCACTACGCATTTAAAAAAGCAAAAAAAAAAAAACAAAAAACATAGACTACTACCCATTATTAAAGTAGATGTAAAAGCTCTGAACATTTTAGCAAAAAGAATCCAATAATATAAAAAGAGAGGAATGTATTACAGCCAATTTGATCCTATCTCAGCATGCAAGGCTAGTTTTAACACTGAAAATGAACACAATGGACGGAAGGTGTCAAGGTGGTGGTGGTGAGGAAAGGGGAGTAATGAGGGGAAGGAAGTTGGGTGATTGAAAGAGATCAACCAAAGAACTCGTATGCATATATGATTAACCTAGGGGCATGGACAATAGGGTGGTGAAGGCCTGGGGCTGGGGCAGGGATGAGTTAGCAGGGGTCATGGGGAAAAAAGGGGAACATATGTAATAATTTCAGCAATTAAAAAGGGGATTATATGTAATACTTTAATAATTAAAATTTGAAAGATAAAAAATGCAATTGATCAAATTAACATTCTAAAATGAGAAATACATCTTAATCAATGCAAAAAAAGGATTTGAGAAAATATATCTATTCCTGAGGAGGAAAAAATATAAGTAAACTAAAAATAGAAAGAAACTTCCTAAAACTACAGAAAATCTGTAGTTAACATTATAGGATCAGGATAAAACACAAAGATGCCTATTCTTATTACTTCTGTTCTACATTTTACTGGAGTTTCTATTTAGTACAGTAAGATAGTGGTGGGAGGACATCCAGATTAAAAATATACTAGTATAAAACTTGGTGGGAGGGGGAGAAAATGGCTGCGAAGTAGAAGGATGCCTCTGGAGCTTTGTCGCTGGGCAGAGGGAGAAAGAGCGGCGGAGAGTCGCACTGGGAGTGTTTGTTGGCAAATTAGGAGTCAGTTATCCTCCAGGAAAAGGTGGGGGACTGCTGGACGGGGCTCTCCCGGCCAGGCAGCCCCACTGCCACGGGGATTTTGTCTGCTGGAGCCACCAGAGCGAACTTGGAGACCATGCCATCTTTCTGAGGGAGGTGGATGTCTGCGCTGGTCTGAAGTCTGCGGCTGGGGCACCCACCAAGCAGCCAAGGACCCGGGGATCCAGAACTCCGCTCTCCAACTGGCACAGACACGCGGCGAAATCAGAGAGCCACAGAGCACACAGAAAGGTCAGATTTCCCCTGAGATAAGAGGGAAGTGGATGTCTGCGGAGGTCTGAAAACTGCGGCTGATGGAGGCACCCACCAAGCAGCTGGAGACCCAGAGCACGGCTCTCCAGGCAGCGGGGACGCGCGGGTGGCGGATTCAGAGATCCACATGGCCACGGAAAGGTCAGATTTTGCCTGGGTTAGGGTGAGGTCTCCTACCCCCCTGCAGGGCAGAGATGCCCACGCTGTGGGAGCCTGGATGCGGGAAATCAGCCTCTAGAGAGGTCCTCGGAGGTGGGAAGGGCGTGATCCCTGAGTGTGGAGGCGGACACTCCGAGCTGTTGACAGAGGAGAGCTCTGGAAAATGACTTTTTTTTTTTTTTTTCTGGGGCAGAGGGACAGCCTGGGAGTTTTACAGTGTCCTGGCTGCAAAACCCCCACAAACTGGCTTTCAGAACCACAGAGTAGCAGGATCCGAGCACAGCCTAGACAGGTCCTGTGCTTTGTTTCAGAGATCAATTCTGAAACACTGCCACCAAGTGGATGACACACAAATTGACTCTAGCATAACTAAAAAAGGATAAAGAGATTAAAACACCTACAGGGGAACACAGGGAACTGCAATACCTTCCCTACTGGGAAACAGGCGTGCCAAGCAGAATAATAGTGGAAGTAAATTACCATTCTATTTTTTTTCTTTCTTTTTTTTAATTTTTATTTTAATTTTTCATTTTTACATATTTTAATTAAAAGATTATTTTTTTTCTTTCTGGCTCAATTGATTTTACCTTTTTAATTATTACATTTTTGTTTTAAACTAGTATTATTAATTAGTACTAATAATTTACCTTTTTTTGAAAAAAAACAAGTGTCATTTTGTTTTCTCTTTATTTTATTTCAGGATTAGAGTTCTACATTCTATTTTCTTCTTTCCTTTATCATAATTTTACTCCAACTCAACTCTACCTTTATGCAAACAGTTTCCTTCTAACTTTCCCCATTTTGTTGTCTTGTTTCTCTTTCCCTTTTCCAACTTTAGATTCCCCCTATTCTCTCTCTTGACTTGGTTAAAATTTCACCCCATTTATATATCTAATTTCAAATCCCCTACTACAAGTCCAAACAAACCTCTCTCTTCTTGTCTACACTAGCCAAATGTTGTTTTTTCTCGATGTCCTTTTGTTGCTATTTGCCTGCAAAGTGATTATATCGAGTTTTTGAAAATTTTGGTGAGATTGTTTTAGTTTATTCTACTTGTTTTATTTTGCTTTTTGCTTGCTTTGTTTTTTACCTCTCTTTTCCCTCACCTACTTCGATACCAGTTGCTATTTGCAGTTTATATTAATCTATAGGTATTGGTCGCTGGCCTTTATTGGGATTAGTGACTATTCTATTGGAGTTTTCTCATGACATGTATAGTTCATCCCCCTTAACTCTCTTACACACTTTCTTTTCTCTCTGACTTTTTTCTCTTCCTCTTTTCTTCTCCTTCTCCTTTTTATTTTCTTATTTTATTTTATTTTTGTGTTCATTTATTTATTTTTTCCATTTCTTGCTCTCCCAATTTGATTTTGGCATTTCTTTCTTTTCTTTTTTTCCATCATTTTCCTCTGCCACTTTCTCTACTTACCCCTAATTTGTCTTCCATTAGTGGTCACCTTATTTGTTATTATTAACATCTTGAATACATTTCTACTCGATGCCCTGTGTGCTCTACCTGGTCATGTGGTAGTTTGTGCCTTTCAATCACTGTAGGAGAGAGAACTGCATAACCAGACACCCAGAGAAGAAAGACCATGGGCAGAAAAAGAAAGAGCCCAAATAAGACAGAAAGGCAGGCTTCACCAGAAAAGGAAGTAAACGAAATAGAAGCAGAAATAAGCCTGCCAGAGAAAGAGTACAGAGAAATGATGATAAGGTGAATGAAAAGAATGGAAGACAAAATCGACAATCTGAGTAAGAGCCAAGAGGAAACGAAGAAGAAGCATGAAGAAATGCACTAAAAAATGACATCACTGCTTTAAAGAACTCAATAGAAAGCATCAAAAGTAGACTAGAAGAAGCAGAGAACTGCATCAGTGAGCTAGAAGACACGATAGGAAAAAATACCCAAGTACAGCAGCTTCTAGAAAAAAAAAAAAATTAAAAAGCAAGAGGAGAGCCTAAGGGAACTTTGGGATAACATGAAAACAACAACAACAACAACAACATCCGAATAATTGGGGTTCCAGAAAGCGTGGAAACTGAACAAGAATTAGAAAATGTGTTTGAAGAAATAATGACAGAAAATTTCCTCAATATAGGAAAGGAAAAACCCACACAAATCCAAGATGCTCACAGAGTCCCAAGCAAAATGAACCCCAACAAACTGACACCAAGGCACATTATAATTAAATTGGCAAACACGGACGACAAAGTAAGAATTTTAAAAGCAGCCAGAGAGAAACAGAAAGTTACCTACAAAGGAACCCCCGTAAGACTAGCTACTGACTTCTCAAAAGAAACTCATCAGGCCAGAAGGGAATGGAATGAAATATACAAAGTCATGCAAAGGAAAGGTCTGAATCCAAGAATACTGTACCCTGCAAGACTTTCAATCAAAATTGAAGGTGAAATCAAAAGCTTCACAGACAAAAAAGGACGAAGGGAATACATTACGACCAAAGCAGCAATGCAAGAAATGTTAAAGAGTCTGATGTAATAAAAAGAAAGAGGAAACAAAGAAGGAACTCGGGGGTAAGGACTAAAAATGGCACCAGATAAGTACTTATCAATAATAACTTTAAATGTAAACATATTAAATGCTCCAATCAAAGACATAGGGTAAATGATTGGATAAGGAAAAATGATCCATATATCTGCTGTCTGCAAGAAACCCACCTCAGGAAAAGAGATGTACACAGATTGAGGGTGAAGGGATGGAAGATGGTATTTCAGGCAAATGGAAATGAAAAAAAAGCTGGGGTTGCAATACTTATATCTGACAAATTAGATGTCAAAGTGAAGGACATAATAAGAGATGAAGAAGGCCACTTCATAATACTAAAGGGACCAATCCAACAAGAAGAAATAACTCTGGTAAACATATATGCACCCAATATAGGAGCACCTAAATACATAAAAAAACTCTTAGAGGATACTAAGGGAGAGATTGAGAGCAATACAATCATAGTAGGAGACTTTAATACCCCACTGTCACCATTGGACAGGTCCTCTAAATAAATATCAACAAAGAAACATCAATCCTAAACGACTCACTAGACCAAAGGAAATTGACATCTTCAGAACATTTCACCCCAAAGCCACAGAATATACATTCTTCTCCAGTGCACATGGGTCATTTTCAAAGATAGATCATATGTTGGGTCATAAGAATAGTCTCTTCAAATTCAAGAAGATAGAAATCATATCAAGCATTTTCTCAGACCACAGTGGCATAAAACTGGAAATAAACTATAATAAAAACAACAGAAAAATCAAACACATGGAGACTAAACAGCATACTAATTAACAACAACTGGGTAACCAGAGAGATAAAGGAAGAAATAAAAAACATCATGGCAACAAATGACTATAACAACACAACAATACAAAATTTATGGGACACAGTGAAAGCAGTCTTGAGAGGGAACTTCATAGCCCTACAAGCCTACTGGAAAAAACAGGAAACAATGGTAATAAATTACCTAAATCTACAACTCAAAGAGCTAGAATGAGAGCAACAAGAATATCCCAGTGTACACAGAAGGAAGGAAATAGTGAAGATCAGAGCGGAGATAAACAACTTGGAGACCAAAGAAACAATTCAAAAGATCAACAAAACAAAGAGCTGTTTTTTTTGAAAGGATAAACAAGATGGACAGA